>PVJO010018950.1:0-35416 GCA_004026905.1 Hystrix cristata | reverse complement strand
GAGATCGGAGAGAGGGAAGGTCATTGCAAATCATGCCAATGGACCTAACACACAGGTGCCCTGGCCTGGGACTTTAGGAATGTCCTGGGGTCTTTTTACTTCTTATTTCTGCCTCTGGGACGCTGGCCAAGTTCAGGTGGGTGGAGGGGGAGAAATCCTGTAACCAGGTAGTCTCCTTTCAAAAGTAGCTCCCCAGGGGTGGGACTTTAGCTCAGTGGTAGAACACTTGCCTAGTAAGCACAAGGCCCTGAGTTCGATCCCCAGCACCCCTCCCCCTCCAAAAAAAGTGGCACACCAAATAAACATTACCAGGGGAGGGCTGCCCGCCTCTCCTCCTGGAGTTGGATTCCAGGTTCTTCTCAGCTCAATCAAAGAACTGAACAAAATGAGCAAAAAGAAAGGTGGCAGTTTATTTGAAAAAGTAAAAAGGAAGCGTGCAGGAGAAACTGGCTCTACAGAGTGAGCTTGGGCCAAATAAAAGAGGAAAAAGTGTGATAAAATAGAAAGCAGGGTTGACTAGCACAAGGAAAGCCACAGCAGCGAGCTCTTCACGGCATCTGTGTCCTTCCATTGCATTCAAATCTTGAGGAAACTGTGAGAACTACATCTGGGTCCTGTGAAAACCGGCTCTGAGTGCTTGGGAAAAGTCCACATGCAGGGCTGTGGGGACTGTCTGGGTAAGTTCCGGGATCTGGTAATTAGCAGGTCTGGCCTACTTCCCCAGCCCGCTTTGCCACACCCTAATCTCCTGTCTCGGTCCCATATCCCGAGCTGTACTACCTATACTGAGTTTGTCTTATTTGTATACATGTTTTCATATAGGAGAAATATAACTCCCAACCTGTTAGATGTCAGATGCCAAGTTTATATCCCTGGAAACCAAAGAATGAATTCCAAGGAATAGCAGAGGATGAGAAGGAAAGGTTTATTGAGAGATAGCTTCTGAGAGACAGGAAAAGTCCTAAGTGGGTTGCCACTGAGACCCTTTGTCAGGGGTAATTTATTCAGCAAAGTCACAATGTGAGTATAGCGTGGGTCAAACTACAATCAACCTACAGAGTTACAAGTCCAGCTACTTAGCAAATACTGATCCAGTAGAGAAGAGGAGCACACAGCAAGGTTATATGGCTGGCATCACTAACCTCGGCTTATCTATGACACCTAAAAATGGGAACATTTTGGGGAAAGGATGGGCGCAGGTGCTTTAGTCATCCACCCAGGTGTCTGATGCTTATCAGGTGGTATTCATTACAATATAATTTTAAGTCACTGTTCATCCCTTAGGGGGGCATGTGGGGCTGGCCACTGTATCTCTGTCTTGGGCCTGGCTTTCTACAGATGCATCTCCAGCCACAGTTCTGATGTCTTTATTTTTTCTGCTGACTTCCTTGAGAGCCTATTCCCTCTCTGTGTATTTATTTCTAAGTAACTTAGCTGCTTATAATAATTTGACCCATGGGTCCCATAAAAAAAAAACAATGCAAACAGGAGATTCTTAAGCACTTAGAGGAGTCAGGATGTCAGGGAGAAGGGATGTCTGTCTGGCTGACAGTATTTACTCTCATGATCTACCAAGCATTGAGGAGAAAATTGTGATAGTTAGACAGATCTGCTTCTGGAAACTTCTCTAAATACTCTGTTTTACTTTCTATGGGAGCAATGCCTATTCCTCCTGCCAGAGTTGCCTGGGAAAAAAAGAAAAAGAAAAAAAGAAAAAAATTCATGAGTATGCCGACCTTTGCCATTAGGGAAGCAGTCAGCAAACCCCTTGGAAAAGGGCAGACCTTCTGAGTCATTTCTCTGCTTATGACGAAGGATTTGCCCATTCAGCCTGCTGTTCCCAGGCCTGGCCCTCCTGCCTCTAGCCAATAATGAGCATTTGGATAGAAGCTGAGGAACACCAATTAATTGGTACAAGTAATCAGGTCCAAATAATGGCAGGGAAAATCAGTAACCAGCTACAAACATGAGTGTATAGTAGATAAAAGCCAGGAAATAAAAAGAGTACAATTTAGCCTCTGATTTGGTCTTCTAGTTTGCTTTTCTTTCTTTTTAATTCAAATTAGGGTCTTATTCAAAGGGTTTAAGCAATAAGGGAGTAGCTTTCCCCCCAAAAAGTTTAGAATTACAAAGAGTACTCCTTTCCTCTTCAGTAAAAATGAGTATAATCAGTTGAGGAAAATACCCCTTGGAAATAGTATCAGGAAGATTGACCAATAGGGCGGCCAGAGACCTCTGTGAGGGATCAGAAAATGATTCTCGTGGTTCTCGCCCCTTTCTTCTTTATCGTCTGGCAGGGATTGCTCTCTTTAAACTATCAGCTTCAGAGATGAATTGCAAGCCCTCTTCAATCTTGATCTCCAGAAGAACCAAAGAAATTTAATAGCAGCTGTTGGCTGTCAATGTTCTGATAATTTTCAACTTCAAGAGAGGGAAATCAGAATCAATAATTGCATCCGTTTTAACAAGCTGTCCCTGTCACTGTCAGGAGACTTAACTGAATCCTAAGCTGTTCAGGGTTTAGGAGGCAGGCTAACTTGATAAGGAGTCTACATTTATAGAAGACAAAGAGTGGGGTTTAAAAAAACAACCGTATTATTTGGTTGTCAAGGTAACCTTCCCCGACAGGAACAAGACGGACAGGTAACGTGAAGACGCTTGGTTCTTCCGAGCAGTGTCTGTCTTCTTGTGCTCAAGCTTTAGAAGAGGAAAACTCTGAGGTCAAAGTTACAGACTCTGAAAGTAATGGGAAGCCATGTGCAGTCTTTTCAAGAGTCAGAGAGCTTCTTTTAGACGAGAACAGAAATTAGATGACGCTAATATTGCTCAACACATGAACTATGTTGTGGGCAAATTATGGCGCCCAGAAAATAATTGACTTCTGTAGGCCGTTCCAAATGCAGGCCCAAAGAGATGGTAAATGCTAAAAAAAACAAGAAAAAAGATTCCAGTCAGCAAAGAGCAGGATAAAGTGGAAAAAACCCCTCAAATCTCATATCTGATACAATCACAGGCTGCAAATACAGAAGATGAAGACAAAATCTAAATGTATATGAAAAAGCATACCGTGACTTGATATTAGCTCTCTAAAATTAACTTTTAATTTTAATTCACAAAAGTAAACTGTTCAGAAAAACTACCGCTAGAATTTAAAAATAAAAATTCAACTAGGTTGGGTGGCACACACTTGTAATTCCGAGTGGAGGAATTTGGGAGCCCAAGACAGGAAGATCTTGAGTTTGAGGCCAGCTTGGCCTATTGACTATTAAGACCTTGACTCCAATTAATTAATTAAACTTTTATTTTCAAAACCCAGAGCTACCCATGAGAGCTGGCATATAATAATCACTTGATGAATGGTAACCATTAAACTTTTATATGTGTGTGTGTATTTTATATCTACATCTACACTTTTAAAAACCTTTTATTACTAAGCAATATCTTGGGAAGTTTTTCACATCAATATCTTGTGGTTTTATTTTACTTTGTTTTACCACTGTTATACATATTCTTTATCACATAAGATAGACTATTGACTAAATCTTGGCTGTATGTGTAATGCAATCAATAAACCTTACCTATAAATGCAAAGAAATGTCCTCTAGTCAGGAAAGAGATGATAAAAATACTAGAGCCTTAAAGAAAATAGAGCAGAGATTGCGTGTGCACATATTTAAAGGACTATATGCAAAGATATGAACTAAAGAAATGAGATTCATTTCGAGCCCAGAAAGAAGAGGTGAGCTCCTTCGCTGCTTGCCACGTTACCCTTCCGGCACCCCTCGCCCACGCTTTCTCTCCAGATGTGGGCTTGCTGGCTCAGTCTCTCCAGGATTTCCCTCGTGTAATGAGGAAGCGCAGCTGAGCACGCCAGTGAGTTCAGATTGCGATTTCGTCACCTTTTGACCTTGTGCCCCATCCTCTGTTTACCAGTTCAAACGCTGGCACACATGACTGTAAATGGAGCAAAAGAAAGAAGGGGAAGAAGCGAAGTAACACGTGCCAGCTGGCTGTGGACTCTGCAAAGCCCTACCTTGCTCGTGCTTCCTGTGTAAAGATAAGACCCAGAGCCTGGGGCCCTCAGGGGTCTGCAGTGTGGAGGAGACTGGCCTTCGCAGGCAGGCAGCCCTGCTGCTGAGAGCGCGCCCCTCATCCTGGCCGCGTCCTTTCTCCAGGCCATGTTCTTACCACGAGCTGTGCTCTCCGATTCTGTCTTGGGTCCAGCTCTGCTGCCTGCTGAACACTGACCCTAATTTTTCTCTTATCCTTTCTCTTTCATCATGCCTCTCTTACCCCAACTACAGATATACTTTAAAAGTTATCAAATTAAAAAACAAGCACAAAAAAAGAAAAAAACTGAGCACAAATAAACAAGAAGAACTTAAATCTCCGGAGCCCTTATCTCCCCCCAGCAATCACTACACTCATTTATTTTTAGGACAGGTCCTCACTCCACAGTTCAGGCCTTAAACCTGTGATATGACCCGGGCTGGCCTGAGACTCACAGCAGTCTTCCTGCCTACCGGGTGTGTGCCACCAATGTGTGACATTTCTCTTGTTTTTTGAAATATTTATTCATGTGTTTATTTATTTCTGTGGTACTAGGGATTGAAGTCAAGGCCTTCTCAATGAGCTATAGCTTCAGCCCATTTTTTTTTTTTTTTTTTGGTGTCAGGGATCAAATTCAGGGGCATTCTAACCACTGAACTAAATCCCCAGTTTTAGCCCATTTTAATTCTATTTTTTAAATTTTTAAAACAGAGTCTTGCTAGGATGCTAAACTGCCCTGACTGGGTTCAAAGCTGATCCTCTTGTCTCAGCTTCCCAGAGTGCTTGGATTATAGATCTGTGTCACCACATCTGGTTTTTTTTTTTTTTTAAGATGACTTTGTGTTTTTGTTTTGAGATGGCTTTGCTGTGCGGCCCAGTCTGATGACCCCTACTGCAGAGACTCTTGTGCACCATGAATTTACTCCCTTTAGGACCAGGTCATGCACTCCCCTGACTGCTGGGAGGGTTCACCATTGGCAGCCCACACTGATTCCCTTCTCAAATATTGTCTTCCGTCCAAGATCACCCCTCCCCCAGTGCGTCTGCATCCAACGCTGCATGAAGCAAGAGTACAAAGGCCATCGGCTCAGGGAAACTGTGAAGGGCCAGGCCAGCCCGAGCTCCCTGTGGAGCTAGCTGAGGTCTCTGTCCTAGCTGCACTGCAGTCAGGGTTCTCTCTCTGCTCCCCTCCCTCCCTCCCAGTATTCTCTCCAAGGACACTGGTGTGCGGAGACCCTGGGCACCACCCAAACATCCCTTCAGTAGCAGAGAATTAATTATGATGGCTTCTATTTTGACGTGGTCAAGAAATTTTAGAAGAAAGTTTCAGTTGATCCCCAGACACCGAGTAGCATCAGGGTGACTCCTATGAGACTAGAGATTTATGGGGTCAGGAAACCAATAAATACCTGGGTCAATTCCAGCTCAGTGGTCCACTGAGCTCACAATCCTGCTCAGCACACACATTGTATCATTGACCAGTCAGGAATGATCATAACAGAGAAAGCCAGATGGAAACCTCTGAAACTGCACCCTTTCTTTAGCCAGCCAAGGTAGCAAATAAAGTTTCCAGGACTTGATGGTGCACACCTATAATTCCAGCACTCAGGAGGCTGAGGCAGGAGGATCACACCCTGGCTACGTAGTGAGTTCAAGGCCAACCTGGATGGCATCGTGAGATGCTGTCTAAAAACAATAGCGAAATTCTTGGGAAAAGAGGGAAAGCAGAGTAAGACTGAAGACCTAAAAGAGGTAGGGGTGGGAATCATTACTCTCTATTATGTCTTCATTTAGTTCATTAGTCTGGCTCCTGCAGAAACTGGATGGTTCTGGAAAATAACCTTAGAAAACTCAGCAGGACATACTGGTACATAGTGGTATGTGAGGCCAGCCTGTGCTACATAGTGAGTTCAAGGCCAACCTGAACTACATAGCGAGACCCTGTCTCAAAACAAGACAAAACAAAACAAAACAACCCAGTAGCTCACAGCGATACCCTTGGTTATAGCTGTTGGGCTAGATTTGGTGTTATTGCTGGATAAATAAGGCAAGGAGTTTTCACGTACATGGTCTGTGGACATTGATTTGGGAAATATATTCTTTATCTTTCAATTAGAAGGAAGATCAGAGGTAGTTTGATTTCACGTGACATGAATAACATTCAATGGCATCCTTGGATAATCCAGGGTAATAGTCCTGAATAGATTTTGATTCATTCCATCAATAACATCATGTTGACTGGACAGTACTCTGGAAGACTTTGTAAGACACAGATAAGTACTAGGAATTTTCAGAGACCTACAACTCTGAAGCTTTTATAGATTCAATAGTCAAGGCAGTGCTGAGATATCCCTCCAAAATTAAAAGACACATCCTGAACCCTCTGCAAAGAAGAAAGCAAAGTGTTCGCTAGGCATCTTTGGGTTCTAGGGGCAGAACCTTGGGTCCTACACCCAAGACTATGCAGAACAGGAAATAACTGCACTAAGTCAAGACTTTGATGCAAACAGTCCTGTCATTTGGACAGAATGGCTGATACCTCATTTGGAAATGTCTATGATGAGAGTCACTAAATTCTAACTTCTGGTGGGCTCAGCAGCAGAACAAGAGAAAGAAATTCAAATACAACCAGAAGTCATATCACTCTCTGTAGTTGCACAAGTGTCTTTCTCCTTGTTAGCACCATTGGTCACATGAAACGTCTCACATGAACAGCTAAGAGGAAGAAACCTGATCATCCTTTATTTATGTGTGTGAGAATTAAAAATGAGCAGAGGTTGCACTAGAGCAATTAGGGTTGATCATGATAGCAGAGATAGAAAATATCCCCAGTGTGCAGGGGCAGGAGAATAACAGAGATATGCCAAGTTAGTGACCCACTTTGTGTAAGGAGAAGTTGCCCAAAATGAGAATATGTAAAAACTCTTGGGCAGCAGCACCTGGCCTAGCTGTCTGGTAGGGGCACTGGAGGTAAAGGGTATCTAGGAAAAGCTTACAGGTAGCATTAAACTTATTGATGCAGTATTGAATGCTTTCACTATGGGTATTGAAACAAGACAAGGACGGTTGCTTTTATCATTTGTATTTTACTGTAGGCACTAGCCAATGCAATAAGGCAAGAAATAGAAACAAAACTGTCTGTGTTTGGAGGTGATGTGATTATTTATGTAGAAACCATGTTTATGAAGACCTATGAAATCTAAGTTAATTTAACCAGATTGCAGAATACAGTATCAAAATACAAAATTAACTTTATTTCTATATACTTGCAGCAAACAAATGGAAAAATAAATTAGAAAACAATCCAATCTGAATAGTACCTAAAAGCCTAAAACAATTGAGGATAAATTTAGCAAGAGAAATGACAAACTTCTGTACTGAAAACTACATACTTCTCAGAGCAATTAAGTGTTATCTAAATAATTGGATTAGAATACTAAATATCATAAAGGTGTCAATTCTACCTAAGTTGATTAATAGATTCAAAGCAATTCCAGAAAAATCTAGATTTTTTTTTGCAGAAATTAACATGTTGAGGGGACCAGAGATGGAGGGAAGCAGGAGGGAAAGGAGGGGAAGGAATTAAAAAAAAACTAAGATATGTTATGTATGTATGTATACTCACCCCCTACAATGAATATAATTGTTATGCGCTTCAAACATGCACTAATCAAAAAACTAACATGTTCATTTTAAAATTTATTCAGCAGGGCATGTTGGTGCACACCTGTAATCATAGTACACAGCACACTGAGGTAGAAGAATCACTGCAAATCCAAGGCCAGCCTGGGCTACACAGTGAGTTCAAGGCCAACCTGACTTGTCTCGGAAAACAAACAAGAAAAATTACGTGGCGCTATGTACTACCTGTTACATAATCAAAATCATGTTGACGAGGATAAAGAACAAGCACACATACTAGCTTATTTCAAGACATTACACAATTATAGTAAAAAATACAGTGTGGTATTGGCATAAAGATACATAAACAGATCACTGGAATAAAATAGGGTCCAGAAATACATGCATGCATATATGCTCAACTACATGTCAATCCAAAACACTAGATTTAATAGGGAAAGGAAAGTCTTTTCAAAAAATCATGCTGGAAAAACTATGTAAATACACGGGGAGAAACGACTCTTGATCTGCACCTCCTGCCATACACAGACATTAATTCAGGGGGAGTCAAAGACCTAAATGTAAAACAAAAGGCATAATGCTAATAATACAGGAAGTACAGAAATAAACATTTTTTGTGACTTTGGAGCAGTGAAATATTTAGGTAAAGAGTACTAGACATGAAAGGAAAAACTTTTGTTTTTTAAAAAATACAGATCAGAAAATTAAAAAAAACAAGCCCTGATAAGACAAAATACTCATATATGTAGATATAATTAGGATTTCTTCATTGAGTATAAAAAGAAATCCTACAACTCACCAAATATTGATAAGGATGTGGTGGCACCTGCCTGTAATTCCAGAATGAAGGAAGACTCTGGAAGACTGAGGCAGGAGGATTGCAAGTTTGAGCCCAAGCTGGGTAATTTAATAACTTACTGAGAACTTGTTTCAAAATGAAATTTTTTAAAAGGCTTATTCTATGTTAAGGGAGGAAATGCTCCTGAATTCTAGAATTGAAAATTAAGTCAATTAAGCGGGGGGTGGTACACACCTGTGGTCTCAGCACTCTGAGAGGTTGAGGCAGGAGGATCTCAAGTTTAAATTCCACCTGGGAAATTTAGTGAATTAGTGAGAGACTGTGTCAAAATAAAAAATAAAAAAGATCTGGAGATGTAGCTCAGTGCAAATCCCCAGGAATACACACAAACATTTTGTGTAGTGACAGAAAGCAGATATAAAGAGTATGCATGCTATGAGTCCATTAGCATGAATCTCTAGAACAAATAAAAAAGGATAATAAAGATTGGATGACTGTTTGTCTCTAAATGAAGCGAAATGGGGGTGGGAAGTGATTTTTAAAAGGCCAGGAGGGCCTGAGATTGTGACAATGTTTTGCATGGTAGTTACATGGATATATACAGCTGTCAAGACTCATCAAGTAAGACATGTGAAATCTGGTCATTTTATTGTGTTTAAATTAAATTATAACTAACCCTTTTCCTTTTTTTCTCTTGAGACAGGGTCTTTCTAGGTAGCCTGGGCTGGCCTGGCACTCACTGAGAACAGGTCGGCCTCCACCTCACGACCTTCCTGCCTCAGTCTCAAAGTGCTGGAATTATAGCTGTGTAACGCCATGCGGGCCCAGCAGTCCCACCCCGCTGAAGATCTCCTGATTAGCCGCTGGCACATAAAACAACATAGATGAGCTTCCAAAGTATTTTGAGCAAAAGATGCCAGATACTAAAAAAAAAAAAAAAAGCCATTATATATTTCTATTTATATGCAATTTAATTACATGAAAACTAATCTGTAGTGATAGAAATCAAAACAGTGGTTGTCAGTGGAGGGTGTGGTTTGGTTGGAAGGGAGATTTTCTAGGGTGATGAAAATTTCCTGTCTTGATCATGGTTTTGGTAATATGGTAAAATGTTATCAAAACTCATCACGTTATATACTTATAATCTATGTATTTTGCTAAATGTGAATTTTTACCAGCTACAAAACTATTTTAAGGAAAAAAGTAATATCAGTTTCTAACCATCCAAAATGACTTGCTGCGGCAAAGATGTAGACAAATGAGGTCTCACACGCCCACCTTCCTGCAGGCAGGCAGTGCGGCCTGTGTCAGTCTTTTAAACAAGCAACATGCCATCTACGTCGTTTTTTTTCTGACAGGGTCTTGTTATATATAGTTTAGGCTGGCTTTGAACTCACTATGTAGCCCAGGCTGGCCTCGAACTCGCAGCGATCCTCCTGGCTCAGTCTCCCGAATGCTGGGATTACAGGCGTGCGGCACCACGCCAGCCTGTGTCTATTCAGAAAGTAACTGGTACGTTTTCCAGTCTAGCAACCTTTCCCCAGAAGTCTACCTCCCAGAGGCGACAGCACACGGACCTAAAGATACTTGAGTACAAACACTTAGAGAAGCAGCACTCATGCTGGCAAAAGATCTGGGAACAACGCTGGTCAGTAGAGAAGCATCCAACTAAACGATGGTAGATCTGCCCCATGGGGGACGCATTCATTTAAATGGTAAAGTAGTTGTATCAGTTGTCTTGAGGGGATTCCCACAAGTTAGTGGTGAGTGAAAAGAAAGTATATATAATGACTTAAAATTGCAAAACAAAGATAAAAGAATGTCAACGATATAAATCTTGTGAGTGCCTGTTTAGGATTGTGTGGTAGGAAACATATTGAGTTCCTGACACGGGTTTCCTTAGGGGACAGCAATTGCTGATGTGAGCAGAGGCCCAGAAAGAGGAAGAAAGAAAAAGAACAAAGGCAAAAAACACTTTACAAAAGAAAAGCATGCTTTTGATAGCACTTTTTTCTATGGTGATATAAAAATGTGTTTTCATACCTGTATGTGTAAAGATATCTATTAACCTATTTATTCACTTCCGTTTTATTTTTTTGAGATGGGATCTTGCTGTGTAGCCCACACTGGCCTTCATCTCTATCCTCCTTTCTCAGCCTCCCACATGCTGAGACTATAGGTGTGATATAGGGGAAAAAATATAACTCCCAACTTGCTAGGTGTCAGTTACGCTGAGTTCGCGTTCCCCAAAATCAAAGAATGAATTCTAAGGAACAAAGGAAGTTAAGAGTAGGAAATTTATTAAGAGAGAGAAAGAGAGCTCCTGAGAGACAGGAGGGGACCCAAGTGGGTTGCCGATGAGCTCACTTTTCAGGGGAAGTTTTATAGAGCAAAATCGTGAGGCGGGTACAATGTGTGTCCAAATGATGATTAACCAATAAAATTACAAGTGTAGTTGCTTAGGTAACATTGATCTAATGGAGAAGAAGGTCACATAGCAAATGAACATGGAAAGAATAAAGACATTCCAGGCTGGGGTGGATCTGGAGGTCTTGGTCGCCCACCTGGTTGACCTAGACTTTATCAGATCAGATGAGTATGATCTTCAGTTCACTGTTTATCCCTGGCCTTATTTTGGGGCTTGACCTTCAATGGATGTGCCTCCAGCCATAGTTGTAGCGTATTCTCCTCTTGTGTATTGACTCCATTGAGGGCCCAGTCCTGTCTGACTGCCTGTAATATTTCTACCTTACTTCGCTGTCTATAATAGGTGGGCACCACCTCACCTGGCTAATTTACTTTTTTCTTTTTGGTGCTAGGGATCAAACTCACGGCCTTGTGCTGGTGAGGGAAGCACTGAGCTAAATCCCCAGCCCTGATTCACTTACTTTACAAGCATATATCTTACTATGTTTCAAGCACTATTCTAAGTGTTTTCAAAGAATAACTGATTTGGTCTTTCTAACAGCCCCCTGAGGCAGGTACTGGTAGTTTCTGTATTTGAAAGACAAGGAAACTGCAGCTCAAAAAGTTTACCTATGACGTAGCTAGTAAGCAGTAAATGAGGGATTTACACACAGGCATCTGGGTTCGAGTCTTTACCATGAACTATGGCCACCGCTTGTTAATAAAATGTAAATCAGCCGCACTGCACTGCTTAACAGGCTGCTATTGCCCTATGACAGTTCTAACACCTTTCATGGCCTTTAAAGTCTTGCATGATCCAGCCCCTCCCAAGCAGTGGATATGGGGCCACACTGACCTTGCGAGTCTCCTTC
Organism: Hystrix cristata; assembly: GCA_004026905.1. Lineage (NCBI taxonomy): Eukaryota > Metazoa > Chordata > Mammalia > Rodentia > Hystricidae > Hystrix > Hystrix cristata. Next base: position 23,647 of record PVJO010018950.1, on the reverse strand, counting down.
GATAGGTTTCTTTTTTATCTTGTTGCTTACTCACCTTTACCTCAGTCACCTGATGGCTGGCTCTTTCACATTCTTCAGATCTTAGGATAATATCCATTCCTTTAGGGACCTTCCTGAAGTGGGTCCCTCCCACTGTTTCTCCAGCATAACATGCAGCGTATAATGTGACTCTCCTGTTTTTGTTGACGGTTTGTTTACTCTGTGTCTATCTTTTATGTAGAGTACAGGTCCTATGAGGAAGTCTTGGCCTCTCCTGTATCTCTGGCTTTTTGCACAGCGGACACTCAGCAATAATTTTTGAGGGGCTGGGGATTTAGCTCAGTGGTAGAGCACTTGCCTAGCAGATGCAAGGCCCTGAGTTCGATCCCCAGCACCTCCCCCCAAGTAATAGTTTTTGAATAAATGAGTAAGAGTGGATAAAGGCAATACTGAAATGTGAGGAAAGGTTTGGTTCTAGAATCAAATTGAACAGGGTTTAACTCAATCCTTTGACTTTTGGAGACCATGAAGCTTCTTGAAGTATGTTTTATCACCTGTAAAAGGGAGATAAATAATAGCATCCACCAGGTCCAGTGCATCATGGCTGTTACTATTACCATCACTGTTACCATCACTCTTTGGCTGCATGAGAAATTCCTGGGTCGCTGTGGGGCGAGAACCCGCAGGTAAATCCTGTCGCTTCTCCAGTCAGCTCCAGTGTGACCTGACCCGATGCCTTATGTCTGTAATTGTATCCAAAGCCAGGAACACTTCTGCTTCCGCACAACTGCTTTCTGCTTCTCCCGTGTGGTTCTCTGCCTTTCTCCAGTCCCCTCCCCTTCTGTTTATTGTTACGAGTGCTGCCTGAATTAAGCCAGGCCTTTGCTTAGCTCCCCTGTGAACCTGGAAAGCACGGCGGGAATGTAAGGGACGCATCCGTCTACCAACCTACGGGATGTGCTTAGCAGTGGCAGGCGTTTGATGCGTTCAGATAGGTTAACCAGACTTCTAAGGAAACACACAGTGGTGTAATCAGAGCACAGAGCTGAAAAATTCACTTCTCTTCTTCCTGGGTCACCGGAAACAATGACTACTCCACCCTTCCCAGTGGTCGCTGGCAGCAAACATTGATGTGGACTGGTACAGAAGGTATATACTGAAGACAGTAAAGAAAATGGAAATAGAGGTTAAAATATTTTCATTTGGAAAAGCATTGGAAACTGGAAAATAAGGAAGAGCCCGAGGAAGGCTTTCTCTTGACTTCTGTTTATTCCGGGGGCGCAGGCGGGGTGGTAGAGGGCAGAAGCTATTGATTTTCCAGGGATCAGCCAGAAAAGACATCCTGGAAAAGTACCGAATTGTCCAGGCTCATGTCCGCCAACTCCTAAAACTCTTCCTGCCTCAGAGACTTTTGAACTAATCTGTAGTTGTCTGAGTGTATCAAACTGTCCATGGGACGCTGTCCTCTCTTCCCAGAATGGCTTTTCCACCCTTCTCCCTCTTCTTCTGCCTTGAGAATTCTTTGCTGCTGTAATTACTCCGCCACTACCCTCAGCACCCAGCACAAGGCCTGACACGTTATAGGTGTTTCATACATAATTGTCAAGCAAAGCATGGCTATTCAGAAGCCTCTTGGTGCATACGAAGATTGCAGACAGTTAAAGAGTTAAATTTGGGTACATATAAAGACTGTCCTACAATGGAATTGAGTCTTTAGAACTAGTTACTGTATCTCCACTATCATTCGGCCTCACAAGGAAGGCTGAACACGGTCTTGGAAGACAGCGTGTCCCTGGAGACCGAGGAGAACTTCAGCTGTCAGAGGTCGAGCTCCTGCCCCACTCAGAGTGGGCTGAGGCAGCTCTCGGCACCGACGCCAGCCCTCGCTCTGCCGGTTAGGCAGCCAGGCCGCACATTCCACGGGGGCCTGTGCCAGCTCTGAGGAGGGGCTGTCCTGGGGAACCTGCGCCCCTCAGAACAACTACATTCTGTGAACAGTTTTCAAAAATGTTCCAGGCCACTGTCAGACTTGGAGAGGTTATGTTTTGATAGTTTTGTTGGTTTTTGTTTTTACCGATTTCGTACAGAAATTCTTGCTCTTTTCAATACAGCTGTCACCGCTGTGAGCAGTGTCGAACCACAAACCTCTTCTAGAGTAACAATGCTTATTCTCTCTCTCTCTTTCTCACTGAGGGGTGGACACCTACTTGGTGAGTGAGGGGAAAGAGAACAATTTTTCCTCTTGAGCTCAGTAGCTACACTGCCCAAGTTCCCTTCTCATCCTCCTTCCTTGATGGTGAAATCATCACAGAATCTCTTTGGCTCTCCTGATCCAGAAATCTTTAGAAGCACTGAGTGCGGTCTTGCTGAGATGGTTTCTGAAATGTCTAAATTTAAGGAGAGATATTGAGCACTGTATGTCTCTTACAACCCTTTATTGTTATCTGACAGCAGGATTTAAAATTTGCATGTACTGAATATTCATATATCCAATCAGCCTTTGATTATTCTGGGGCAGAGTGTGTATGTTGATGGGGTTAGCGGCCCATTCACAATCACTTTTGATTTCAAGTTCTTGTTACGATAATCACAGACTCTGTTTAATTAATCCTTTTGTTGAAATTATTACTAAGGGTGTTTATTCTTACATGGGAAGTAATGCAAGGATGCTTTTCTCATGCAAAGCAGTGTTCCCTTTTCCTCCCTCTGCCATCGCCATTCAGGAAGGAAGAAGGCAAGTAAGACCTTTGTATCTAATTCCAGAAAGGATGCTGTTCACGAGAGGCATGTGGCGCAGTGGAAAGAAGAGCCTAGGATCATCATTTAACAAACACTTGTAGAGTGCAGCTGCTATAATGCTGCTTGGGTGCTCTGGGTTCAAATTCTAGCCCAGTCACTTATTGCCTATGTGACTGAGGGTGAGCAACCTTCCCAGTTTGGCCAGGACTCTTCTGGATTTAGTACTGAAAGTTTTGTGGTCCTAGAAACCCTCAGTCCCGAGGGAACTGGACATTTTATCACCCTAGCCCAGTCATTTGCACTTATTTATAAAACAGGGAAGTTGCTTCTTTTTTAGGAGTTCAGTGTGGTCACAGAGAACTTAATAAATTATAAACTTCCATGTAAACATAAAGTACTGCTTGCTTTACTCTCTTGTTCCAGGTATGTGTGGCAAAAGGCTTGGCCGTAGAACTGGAGGTTCATACTAAGGGTAAGATGCCCTGAGGAGGGGCCTCCAGGCGCTGATAAGTTTCTCCTCTTCTCTGTAAGTTGTAGGGACCAAAGCCAGGGCCTTGCTCATTCTAAGCACATACGCCACCCCCCAGCTACACCTTCACTGCAGTGTGCGCCAGGGGGATGGCATGATTCCAGCACAGTTCAGCAGGCGAGTTGGAAAGAGGTCCAGACAAGGTGGCTCTGGCTGTTGGTGTGTTCTCAAGAGCACCTGTCCACAAGCAGGTCCCAGCAGGGCAGCAACTGGGGACAGAGAGTTTGGGAATCTCTCTGGGTGTGGACAGGCGAAGGCGGTCCAGATGGTCAGGTAGAGGAGGTAGAGTATGTCGTCTACATCGGGACATGAGCAAGGTCGTGTAGTGTGACCTGCAACCCGAACAGGACCCGAAGAGGCACCAAGGCAAAGAGCACTATAATCAGACCACGATCCGAGGCAGAGATGACTCAGAGCAGGGCCACAGAGAGTGGGGCTGAGATGGAGGGTGGGAAGAGTCTGGAAAAGGAGACTGGGTGGGAAAAGTAAGCTTACAATTCTACAGTGGGCAGTACGGTACTTATTTATGTATTTATCTTTGCTTTGAGACAAGGTCTTGCTATGTAGCCCAAGCTAGCCCCAAACTTGCAGGCCTCTTGCCTCAGCCCGCCATGTGGTGGGATTATAGTTGTGTGCAACCGTGCCCTGCTTGAAGGCAGTTTTTAGCAGTGTGGTTTTACTTTCTTTTCACAGTTTGATTTTTACTTATTTATTTACACATTCATTCATTCATTCATTCCCTTTTTTATTTTTTGCAGTACTGTGTACTAAAACCAGAGCCTTCATGCTGAACTATATTTCCAGCCCAATATATATATCATATATATGTATATTACACATCCACATCCACACACACACTTTTTTTTTTTTTTGATGTGCGACAAGCTCTCTCTAAGTCACTAAATTGTTATCGTGGCTGGGCTCAAACTTCCAATCCTCCTGCCTCAGCCTCCCAAAGTGCTGGGATTACAGGCATGTGTCACCATTCCCAGCTTGTATCACTCTTTTTAAAATGTACTTTCATCACATTTGCTTACTTTTATGATAACACATTTTTAATAAATCCTTATCATGTACTAGATCTTGGAACATTTCATGAACACTGTGTCAGGCGAGGTCACGCTCTTGCATCCCTCTAAGGCAGGTACTATTTCCTTCATCGTATAGACAGGGGAATGAAGTTCGGTGAAGTTACCTAACTACCATGAGTTTCCATAGTGGTTCATGGGGTTGAGATTTGAATGCAGATCTGCTTATGTGAAAGGCCCTGGCTATTCCATTCTAGGATCCAGCTTCTCTGTTTAAACCACAAAGATTTAGTCCATGTAATCACACACTCAGTGTTTTATCCCTTCCATACGTGGGTTTCTTGTTTTTCTTACGAGCATATACAGCCTCCCTCCCTTTCTTAACACTGTGATTGTAACTTTTGCAATTTGATCCAAACCATCATCAGTCCAGGGAATACTTTGCGCCAACAACTCTCTGACGGCCATGTGTAGACTGTTTATTACTTGCTCAGAGTGTAAATCAACTACTTCATTAAGCACACTCTTTAGTTCAACTGGTATTTTTCCCCCAAAGCAAGACTTTTTGATGAAGAAAGAAGTGTCCTGGGTTTACATTTTGGCACGAGTTCCTTGCCTTATAGGGGATTAGTAAAAACTGTTGTTGGACTGACATTCATACACAAATTGGCACTGGACCAAGAACAACGCTGTTTAAGTTATTGTCCTGTGTCTTTATCCCTTGCTGCCTTCAAATCTGGATTATCGAACAGCTTCTCAGGGGGTTCTAGTCTTTTCCTCAACGCATTTTCTATTCCTATGCCAGAGAACTCTTTCTCACCTGCAAATCTGTTTGTGATACTCTTTAATTTAAAACCTTCAGTGGCTCCCATGTCTCTTAGAGAAAGTCCACATTTTTTCACATAGGCCCAGACTCTTTGAACCTGACTTGGGAAGCTCATAAGTTTATTCCTCGCTCCCTTGCTCCTTTGGTCCCCGGAGAAGCATTTGGATTATGCGTAGTTCAGGCTCACCCTCACCCCTCCGCCACGGCAACTTCGTGAAGTTGCCCTGTTGCCCCCTATTACTCGATAGTTTCTCCTTCACTATCCCACACAGATACATTTGCTGTTTTGCTTGGCTGATAGCATCAGATCCTTTAAATGGAGAACTTCCAAAATGATAGATTTGGGAATAGAGGTAGGATTCAAAAATATACTGTTCCAAATTTAGCATTTGCGTAGGTGGAGAGAAATCGGGAAACTACACAGAGTAGGTTGGAGAGCAGATGAGGGAGGCCAGTTAGAAGGCTGTTGCCAGACATCAGGTGAGGGCTGACTGTGGGTGGGGCAAGAACAAGGAAATGTCATGGAGACGCTGCGTGTTCTCTGCGTCAGTGCGTCCCAGGTGAGTGGTCATTTACATCATGGCAGACAGGGGCAGCACCAGCAGGGAACTTCCTTGGGTGTTCTGGAAGTGGTTCCTGGAAGAAGGACTTCTCACTTTGGTTGCCAAGTACTCATAACTCTGAAACATGATTCCCAAGCAAGGAATGGCTCCTTTCAAGCTGGGAGAATGGTGGTGGACTTGGCAGGTACTTCAGTGTTATCCACTCTCTCTTCAAACGCAGGCATGGAGACTGGACAGCCAGGATGCAGGGGACCTCGCATTTGGCAGCCCTGGAGAGATGGGTTCTGGTTCTTCTCCCTCATCCATGATAAGGGAGGCAGGCTACAGGTCACAGTTTTCCCCTGGCCTCTGATGAGCAAATCTTCAGTGGGAAGAAATCATTCTACTTTTTTGCTTAATCACATATAGTGAAGTATATGTCCTTTTCCCATTTCTGGAAAGTTACGATTTATTACAATCTGGAAGTTACCTCCTTTGAATAAATATTATATAAAAGGGTTCTAGTTTCCTAGCAGGTATGTAGTCTGTGGGTGAGTTCTAAAAAGAGATGAATAAGAGTTTGCCCATTTTATGTTATTAAATGGTCTACAAAGATTAACTCATTAATTCTCGCTGCCTCCTTGCGAGAATTGTTGTCCTTATTTTCAGCCATGGAATTGGGGCAAAGTGCTCCACAGAGGGGCCTGGCCCAAGGCTGTGCAGCTGGTCGGGGAGAAATCAGGCCCTGCTGGCGGGCTCACAGGCAGGCTTGCCCTCTGAGGTAAAGCCTTGGGCGTGTGTCACAGTGGCTGCCAGAGCCTGAGGAGAGGTGCTCAAAAGCCCCAAGACTTTCAGACAAAAAGCCAAGCAAACCACACTCTGTGGGTGCCAATCACTGAGGCTGTGTGATAACACAGACAGCTACTAGGCTGGAGCTGGCCTTCCAGGGTTCTGTGACAGCTGTGAAATGAAAGTCAAATGAATGGTGCTCATAGCATTGCAAGGGAATGCTTAAGCAATTTGTATGAAGATCGTGGGGAGGGTTATCAAGAGTCACATTGAATTTTTTGTCCTGTTGCTTTATATGTGCACAGTGCTTTCCAATTCTAAAAGCACTCTCACATAGATAATCATTTCCCAACAATAATTCTTTAAAATAGAGTAGATAGGGGGCTGAATTGTGTCTTCAGGTCTGTAAGTTGAAGCACTAACTCCCAGTAGCTCAGAATGTGACTGTGTTTGGAGAAAGGGCTTTTAAAGTAGGGATTAAAATGAAGCCCTTAGGGTGAGCCCTGATCCGATCTGACCGGTCCATAAACGAAGAAGAAAATGAAAGGAAAGACCATGTGAGGACACAGCAAGAAGACACCCATCTGCAAGCGAAGGAGAGAGGTCTCAGGAGAAAGCAAACCTGCTCACACCTTGATCCTGAACTGTGAGGAAATAAATTTCCGTTGTGCAAGCCACATACTTTATGGTCTTTTGTCATGCAGGTCTTGCAAATTAATACAGTAGAGCATTTTGGAACATCTTTAAGCATCTTAGTTAAGCTCATTTCTTACCAGAAAATACATCTGTAATATAACTTTCATGGGTTCATTAATAATGGTAACACTGAAGGCGGCTTGAATTTACGAAAACTTCACCATGTGCTACGCTACGGATTGCTGCGAACGTCTTAACTCAATCCTCACAAAACCCCTCCAAATAAACCAATGGGGAGAAGTTGAATTTCAATCAGTAAATGCAGAAGAATGAGAGAAAAGGAGGATTGCCCGGGGATGGACACTAGTAATAATTGTTCTAGGCAAGCACCAGTGACGCACACTAAAATTAGTTGGTGAAAATGTGAGAAATAAGATATTTGTATAGTCTCAAGACATCTCCTTGCAAGATGTTTATTAATATCAAAGGAAATGATATTGAGTTTGCGACTGAAGAAACCCACATACACCAATGTAACTTGGTTGTCAGGGTTAACCCTACTGTGACAGTTAATGTTGACCGTCAGTTTGGTTGGTTTCCGAGATGCCTCGATTAGTAAAAGGCACTTCTGGGTGTGTCTGGGTGGTCATCGGGGTTACCATCGGGGACTCTGTCTGGTCCCGGTCTCTTCCCCTTTGCCTTTCTTCTTGTTCTCTTTCTCCCGGGCTGCCACGAGTTGAGCAGCTCTTCCCCACCGTGATGTTTCTGCCTTGGAGCTGGGTAACCACGAATTGAAACTGTGGGCCCAACCAAACCTCTCCTCCTTTCAGGTTATATGTCAGGTATCTTGTCCTGTATTTTAGTCAACAGAAAGGTGACTAATACAGAAAATCGGTTCTGAGAGGGAGACTGTTGCTGTGACTGTCTCTGGCTGTGTGGTCCAGAAGCCTCTTGCGAGGGGGTTGGAAAGGTGGCTAATACACTCACTGATGATAATAAGGCATATCGACATTATGTACCCCCCAACGGGATGCACAGAGGAGGGCAAGACTGTCCTTCCTGCCAGAAATGCGTAGCTTCCATCTGCTCACCCAAAAACATGAAGGACATTTTGAAAATAACTGTTCTGGACTTCCTGTAAGCATCGCAGATGAAAGAAGACAAAGAACTGTCTTTATAACTTGCTGATGAGAGATGAGGTATTGGATTGGATCCCGGATCAGGAAGAGAGTATCAGTGGGGAAACTGATCCCGAAGTTTGTCGCTTTAGTTAATGGTTTTATGCTAATGTCAATCCTGCTTTGTATAATTGTACTAGTTTTTGTATAAGATGTTAGAGAAAAGTGGATGAAGCTTAGACAGACACTGTATAACTTTCATAACTTTTCTGTAAGTCTAAAGTTATTCAAAATGAAAATTTGTTTCTTTTTTCGATGGGTATCAGGTTTCAATTGTGCAGAATGAATACGTTCTAGAGGTCTGCTTTACAACCTCGTGCTTTTAGAATGCTTCCCTGCTCCACTGGGGACACATTCTAAGATCCCGGCAGGGTTATGAAATTGCGGGTAGTACTGAATACTATATAGTTTTCCTCTATCCCTTGCAGTGCTGTACATTGTATCAGAATTGATCTCTCCTTCTATATTTTATGACCTGGTGCTTCCTTCGCCTCACTCCTCTTATGCTTTCGGGCTATTCCTAGTAAGATAAGGATTGCTTGAGAACAAGTACCGCTATACCTGACAGTTAACCTAAAAGGCAAGATGTGTGGTCGATGAGTAACAGGCAGGTGGAGTAAACAGCATGAAGGTGGGGATAGAGGAAAGGGGTGAGATTTCATCACACTGCTCAGGATGGTGTGCAATTTAGACTTATGAACTGTTTATTTCTGGGATTTTCCATTTAATACTTCGGATCAAAGTTGATCACAGGTAATAAAGACCTTGGAAAGTGAATCCACAGATAAGGGAAGACCACTGTAGTTGACAAACTGTTTTAGGGGCAGAAAAGTGTGATGCTCTTCCTCGTCCATCATAAGGGTCACAACCAGCGGCCATATTATAACAAACAACAGGTTAACAAGGGGAGCATAACAAGTTTGTTTAATTGGAGTTTTACATGATACCAGAGGCTTTAGAAATTAAGACCCAGGGGAAACTTCCTATTTTTTTGTCCAGATTTGATGGAGAACGGGCAGCCGTGTGTGAATGAGAATGGACAAAGGGTGTGTTTTGATGCAGTGGGTCCCAGCATTTTTGGCACCAGAGATCAGTTTCATGGAAACGGTTTTTTCACTGAGCAGTGGTGCTTTGGGGATGGTGCAGACACGTTACATTTATTGTGCTTCTTATTTCTATGATTATTATATTGTAACATATAACGAAATAATTATGTAACTCACCATAATGCAGAATCCAGTGGGGAGCCTTGAGCTTGTTTTCCCGCAGCTCCTCAATCCCATCTGGGGGTGATGGGAAGCAGTGACACCCAAAGCATGCTGCTTATGGGCAGTCTACTTTGTCATCTCATTTCAGTTACTGTGACTGCAGAAAACCATGCTTCAAAAAGACAGTGCAGAACAGAGAAATAAGTAACAGCTAGGTAGGGAGGCACTGTGTGGCCTGGAAGGGCAGAGGCGAGGCAATGAGTTTCGGTGGTGTAACCGAGGAAGGAGGAGGGGCCATTGCCTGGAGTGGGTTGAGAAAAAAGGAAATGCTGTGAGGAAGACCATTACGGAGGGAAGTAGAGGAATGCCTTGGGCGAGAAGAATGGATGTGGAAAAGTTCAGGACTGCTGACTAAACCAGTAAGAATGCAATGTGGAAATGTGGTCATTGTGTGGTTAAGAAAAAGATATTTTAACAGGAATTCCCAGTCCAGTGCCTCCAGGGGCCACACAAACATGTGGTGGTCTCAAGAAAAAGATGTGAAAGAGTGTTGGGAGTTCTAGCAAACTGGGGAAAGACCGGCTTACAAAAGGCATCTGAAATGAAAACAAAACAACAACAAAACCTTACGCCACAGTAGACAAACACAATACCACTGACCAGTTTCTTCCCTGGGGCTGCTGGTTTGGGCTTATTTTATGACATAAGCGAAACCATTCTTGGCTATTAGATTAGACCATATAGGTAATGAGGAAAACGAAGAATCATTTGGAGTTTTGTGTTAAAGCTGTGTAGCCAGGTGGGCCAGCTGTGAGATACTCATTCATCTTTTCACTAAGAACACCAGGCCTATGGCTTTACATATTGTTGTTAAATCACTACTGCCACCTCGTGGTCGCTGGGGCTGTGCCGGGACCGAAAACACAGGACAGAGTTACTTTCTTTGTACGGAGCTTTCACCTTACAAACTTTTGTCTTGTAACTCATGCTACAAAATACCCCAACAAGCTACAGAATGCTTTATAGAGTTGCTTGTTAATAGCTTAACTTTTCACAGATGGTGAGGGGGTGTTGTTACGTAATCGATACTGGAAATTTGGGGTTGGTCTCGCTTGTTGGGTCAGTAAATGTTCTCTGCCACCGCTGGGTGTCTGCAGGCACACTAGAGTACCCCTTTGGGATGGCTGCAGAAATTCAAGTAGCATTCGAGATGATTAAATGTTTGGACACAGAAACAAAAACACTGAAAGACAGGCAGGAGATTTAGACTCACTTGTTGGCTGTTCGACTTTGAGCAAATCGCTTGTGCTCTCTACGCATTAGTTGTGGGACTGAAAAGGTTCAGCATTTCTCCACTGCATCTTTTTTAGGTGGGGTTTCCTTTGAGGGGCTTCATGGAATTATAATCTTAGTAGACTTGGCCTGTGTGAGGAAGCTTGGGTAAGGCAGGGAACAGGTAAGGAAGGTCTAGTCTGCTCTGTCTAGGCCAGCTTCACTAGAAAAAGATTAATTTTAGAAAATTGATTCATGCACACCCAAGAGGTGGAAAAGAGTAAGCAACAGTCTTCTTCCTAATCTGTCTCCAGGTCTCCGCCCTAGAGAAAACCGGTGTTACACAATCTCTTGTCTGCCTTTCTGGAGTTATTTCTCCATACTGCGCCATCTCCTTTCTTTGTTAACAGAAAAAGCAGCATATCATGCGTATCGTTCTATAGTGTCTCCTTGTACCTATTTATACCCTGGAGTTTCATGTCAAATCTCGTCCACTTTAGTACACAAAGACAATACGCATATTTATGAAACTTGGGTAGATGATGTAGAAATCTCCTTTGCAAGGGCATTTCATGACTCTTAAACCACATTTTCAATCTGGTATAAAATGAATGACACATAGACTTATAGTGATACAGAAACCAAAACCCTCTGAGCTTGGTCTCGGCGCAAGGCCTCTGACAGACCCGGCTGTAACCTCTGGAGGAAGGCCTCGACCAATGTTTCCACGTATAGTGCTGGACGGCTGCTGTTAACCATAATCTACAGTCATGGCCCATCGCTGGCCTGGCACGAGGGCAAAGAACTCTGCAGGCAGAGCTCTGGGCGCGTCCCTAGCAGTGAATGAATGTGAAGGACTGAGAAGGACAAGGCGAGAAGCTGAACACCCATCGCTCATTCCATTTTGAGTTATGGGAGACATCCTCCACATCTTATAGGTCATCTTTGAAAAGAACTTTCTTCCTTTAGGCAGAATCAGATTTCCCTGAGACCCATAACTCTCAGTCCTAATTGTTTATTTGCATAATTTAAGAACTCTGAAATTATCCCACTGTCAGGGCTCCTCTGCAGGGGATTCTGATTTAATTTGTCCATGGATGGGGCCCGGGGCCTGGTATTTTCAAAGACTCCTGTGGCGACTATGGAGGTGGCCAGATGACAAGGGTGCTGTGGGCTCTAGTGACCGGCTATTGATGCAGGTCCTTCTCTGAGGGGCGGTTGTCTCTGGACAAATGGACAAAGCCTTTCTTGACTTCTTTCCTTTAACTTTCCATCTCCTTCTGTTGCGTCATTGCTGTCTTGGGTTGTTGCATTTTGTTAATGTTGTTTTGTGTTTTGTTTTAATCTTCACTATGTGGTCCTGGCTGGACTTGAATTGGCTGTGTGGCCCGGGTTGGCCTCGGTCTTGCAATCCTCCCGACTGCTGGGATTACAGACTCTAGCTGCTTGTTTCGATGCTTACTGGTCCCCCTCGAGTGGTCTGCAATCTGCCAACTCCTACTCTTTGCAGTCCCTCTTAGATTCAGCTACTGAGAATGTCCCCTGTGTACAGTGACTGACAAGGTCTAGGTGAGCGGTTCTCAGACCAGCAGCGTCACTGCCCCTGGGGAAGTCCTTAGAAAATCAAATCCTTAGCCCATCTCAGACATACCGAATTAGAAATTTTGATATGGGCTCAAGCTGTCTGTTTTAGCAAGCCCTCCAGATCATTCTGGTGTGCCCTGAAGCTTGAGAGCCGCTGTTCCGAGGCTAATGCAGGACCGGGAGAGAGAATTACATTGGTCTCCTTGGACCATCAGCTGCTGGTCCTCAGAATTGACGTGCTGCCGTGGGTGCTCCAGGCCCTTGGTGCGCATCTTGGGCACCCACAGGCTGAGCAGGCCGCAGTCTTCCTGTAAAAGCCCCTTCGTTTCCATCCTGTCTAGGTGTTAGAGAAAGGGCTGAGCTTCTTTCCTAATTTCTCTGCCTTGTGCATCAGTACTCCAGTCTGTTGGCCTCTTCCCACCCCCTACCCCTGTTGCCCTAACCCTGTGACTCCTGACTCCCCGAGAGAACTCTCCACTTCCCACAAGCTAGAAGCATTTTCCCAAGGGGGCTTCCTGGAAGAGTTTGTCTTTATACTTAGTAATCTTATTTGACCGACTGTTCGGCATGCTTGGGCCTCCTCCTCCTTTGTGGGTCTGCTGGTGACTCACTTCGTGGTCAGAAGCCTGATTTCTTACCCGATTCGTGCTGAATCCTCTCTCCTGAGACACTATAATCTACACTCCTGAGACACTATAGTATCAGCTGAGATAATAAAGTAATGGGAATTGACTGGGTTTCAAGCAATTCTAGAATTTAAGCATCCCGATGGATATTATCCTTCAAGGAGATTATCCTCTCAGGAGACTGTCTCTGTATTCTGACAATGTTATCGTTGTTCAAAATATGACCGGAAGACATTTTCTGTGTCTGCTGCCATCCTAAGTCTGATGTTTACACTCTTCCATGATCCAGTTTCATCTTCCCCACCACCATCTCTCCCCAGTGCCCATTGCTCCAACCACAGAAGTATTTGCTATTTCTTGAACTTACCCTGTACTTTCACTTCTCCTTGACTTTGTTATTCTTACTCAGTTTGGAATGCTTTTCTTTTAATGCCTCTCTTTGCTTACTAAAATTCTATTTATCCTCCAATCACCAGATAAAATGCTACTTTCCCTATGAAGCCTTTCTTATTCCTCAAATCAAGATCACAGCTTGCTCTTTCTTCCCATGACACAGCATTTCACTTTTGGTGGTATTAAACATGTGTGAGCATCTACTATCCTCAGGGTACTGGCTACAGGAGCCACATCGTTCCCTTCACAGTACCCAACACAGAGTTAGGAATCTCTGTAGTACTCTATAAAGAGACGCCATAAAGAACCACATGAGAATATCAGTCTAGTTCACTGTACAAAGATGGCATTATACTCATTTTGATCACACCTTAATTCTAGAACCTCACCAGAGCTAGAACCAAGGAACTTGTAGTTATTCACATAACCAACCACCTCAAACGATATAGTTTCAATAAATTTTAGGACTAAAAAGATGCATGCATGAGCACCAGCAACTGGAATTAAGTATAGGACCTCCCAGTAAACCACTTTGAAGGGGACATCATTCCTTTGTGTGTTAAAGCCCTTCCTGTTGCTAGGAGTGCTCCTTCTGTGACATTTATGTTCTGTGGTTTTTGAGAGTTTTGAACTCTTGAAGGAGAAAAGTGCTGCAAAGTCTAGCCCTACCTAAAAAAATGGGGACATACGACCTCAAGAGTCTCCATGTCAGAGGGGCCTGTGATTGCACATTTTTGACCACCAAGGGGAGGAATTGAATTCGATGACCTTGGGGATTGAAGTAGCTTGAGCGAGGCAATATGTTCAAAATTTTATGCTTTAGTTGGAATGGAGTGCCAATACCACAGCTGGGATTTTTCATTGTGGCATTCCATCTTCTTTTCCTTTTTTGTGGATCTTTGTTTATTAATGCTTCATGAGAGTATTTTCATTCCCTGATTTCTCTTCCCAGCATCTTAAACTGGTCTCGAGTCACGGCTGATGTTCTCGGATTTCCAAGTGAGTCCACCACACCGGAGATTTGTCTTGCTGCAATACTGAAGAAGCCTGGATGACTGTGGTCTCCCACTTCACGCCTCCAAACTCTTCCCCAGCATCTGACTCATTGTTTCCTGACTTGCCACCCTCCCTGTTTCCCTCTGACAGGCCCAGGAGAAGACCATCGTTCCTCTGTTGGAAAGCTTCTATCTCCTTACTAGTTCCAGGCTTATTTCAAAACCCACTTCTTCCAGGAACACTTCTCTGATAAATGCTGGCCCACTGGATCGATTCTTAATTTTATTGTCTAAGAATGTCAACATTCAGTTTAGAAGCTTTACTATGCAACTTCTTTTGTTACAAATATCTTGAATCTGTTTTGTATTTCTTTTTTTTTTTTTTTTTCTGTCGCTCCCCTTTTGATTCTGGGGATTGAGTCCAGAGCCTCTGCACTGAGCTGTGTCTTGAGCCCTTTTCATTTTGAGCCAAGATCTTGCCAAATCGCTAAATTGCCCAAGCTGGGCTTGAACTTTCTATCTTCTAGCCTTAGCTTCCCAGAGTGCTGAGAGAACAGATATGTTCCTCTTGTCCATTTTGTTTTGTCTTTTACATCAAGTGAAGACAGGAAGAAAATCTGCCTCCTTCCGTCCTGTGGAGCATCCACTTGTACATATCCACGATTCACATTAAAGTAACAAATCTTCAGGGGTTCAGGTCATTGACAAGGAGAGACTACAGGTTACCCTTGTTTAGAAAAATGACCCCATAGTGTGTCAGCTTCCCTCACACATAGGAAGGGTAGTTGGAGGTAGAAACTTTCGAGGTTGTCATGGACCCGTGTTACACTCCCTCACTGCAATCTGGAGTTACAGGACCCTGATGGGGACATAGAATGAATGTTGTAACTTGTAAGTAGTGGTCTTGAGACCCACAGTAGATGATCTCAGTCTGTGACTGGTTCAGAGGAAGTGGAATAGATTTAATTTTATTTAGAGAGAGAAAAAAATTATAGCATTTCTTTACTTGAATATAGTGGAGCAAATTATGCATATACATGTAAATTAAGTATGTAGACCAATCTTTTCCCACCTGGCCTATAGGAAGCAGGTTATAGGCTAAAGGACAGATTGACTTGCTTGTGTCTTTTTGTAGGAACTTTAGTAGTGTACAAATCACTATCAAAGCAGACTGCCAATTAGATGATAGTAGGAAAAGAAGAGAAGAAGGCACTTTGCTAATCATAGTTTTTTTTTCAACCTATAACAACAAATCCTAAACTATAGTTGAATTTGCATAACAACTGATCCCTTCTAACCGAATAAGCCCAGGAAACTTGGTAATGTTTAGGGATTTTAAGTGGGGCGGTTTGTCAAGCGTTATTGGGAAGATGACACATGACCACAGACTTGAAGGAATGGAGTTACCTTGTGGATTTCTGCCATGAGAACATTCCTGGTTGATGCAAAAATCAGTGCAAAGGCTAGAGATCAGGTATGTATGATATGTTCCAGAACTTTCAAGAGGCCAGCATGCTGACTCAGAGTAAGTGTGAGGGAGGGAGAGGTGTAAGACAGGAGGTAGGAATGGCCTGATCATTGAGGGTCTTGTAGGCTGTTGTAAAGCCTAGTTTTCCTCTGAGAGACATGGGACCTACTGGAGAGTTTTGAAGAGACAGATACCATGATCTGACTAATGTTTAAAAGGGCAACCTGGTTGCTCTGTTGAGAATAGTGGTGTAATTTCAGTGGGGAAAAGAGTAGATACATGGAGACCATTTAGGAACCTACTATTGGAAGTCCAGGCTGAATGGGATGTCTCAGACCATGATGATAGTGGTGGAGGTGGTGAGAAGTTCCAAAGTTTCTCTACGTATTTTATGGGGAAGTCAAGAGGATTTCTTGCCAGATCAGATGTAGGATGTGGGAGAAAGAAATTAGAACGAGTTAATTTTTTTTTTTTTTTTGAGATAGGGTCTTACTATGTTGCCCAGGCTGGCCTTGAAGTTCTGGACTCAAGTGCTCCTCCTGCCTCAGCCTCCTAAGTAGCTGAGACTACTGACACACACTATTGTGCCATACTACTACACTCAGTCTGGAATGAATCTGATTTTAAGGACCGAATAACCAAAAGATAGAGCTGTCTTTGACTGAGATGGAGAAGCCTTCAGAGAAATCGGGCAGGTGGATAGAGGTGCGTTGGAGTTTCAGGAGTTTGGATGTGGACATGTGACGTCGCTTTTAGCTCACATAATTATTTATATAGGTCTGTGAACACTTATTTGTCTGATATTCACATATACTTGGTGAAAATTCACGAAATTCTAAGTGCTTACTACTTTCTGAGCCCTTTGGACAGCCTAAGGGAGGGCCCCTTACATCCTGGGAATGTGTGAGTGTGCGTGCGTGCGTGCGTGCGTGTGCGTACTCCAGCCGTGGGCTGTGTGGATTACTACCTGGGAGATTTTCAGAGACAAGAGCTCGGTCCAGTGCGAATGGCCCTGGTGGGCTTTCGAAAAAGAAAGAGTGTGATTCATAAGTGTAAGGATTACGAAGAAATGCGCCTGTTTCTTAGTACATTTATCCACAGACACTGCGCTTAGTGAGTATCGTCTGTGAGAGCCCTATCACATGCACTCTGGTGTCTTCGTGCCTCTGAAGACGATTGGATTTTTCTCATCTCCTTGTATCCCCTGCCCCATTTTTCCATTATTTTCTAGTTTTCCTTGAACCTGGCTCCTTTTCTCACATTCATCTCCAGCTCTGGCACGCTGGTCTTGGTGAGTTCCCTTCAGGATTTGGCTAGGAGTGGTACCTAAATAATTCCTTGGAATGGGTTCAGCATTCCTTGGGTGGGATGAATTTGCCACGGAGATGAAGTGAAACACATCGGCGAAGGCTGCGCCTGAATGAGCAGGTCAGTCACTCACTTCCCACAGGCCTTCAGCGACTGCCCGTCAGCCTTTGTGTGGTCCACCATAGAAGAGCTGCCCACGTGCCTTTCTGTGCAGAGGAATTGTGGGTCTCTTCAGGACAGAGATAGTCGGTGTCTCTTGTTTGCGTGTCTACAGTCCCACTTTGCCATGTGTGCAGGAGGCAGATAAGAATGACTCCAGAGCATAATATCAGAAGAGTGGGACAAATTGCCCACTTCGACTATTACGCAGTTTAAAGTTGTAGGTTTGGAAGCCAGTAGACTGCCCTCCAGAAAAGAAAACATCCTTTTATCTTACAAAGCTTTGGGCAGCTGATGATGCATACAGAGGAAGCCATGATTAAGTCTCAGGAAGCAGAAAAGGAAGATAAGACACATTGCATTTAATGAATCCGGATGGGTGGACCTGATGTCGAAGGCTTCTGATGTCAAGACCAACCTGACTCATATACTACTCTTTGGAACAACATCCTTTTATATCTTAATCTATACCCACAGAAAAGTATGTTACCTTGGTGTCCTGTCTCCCACACCTGGACCTTGTGATGCTGTGTGAGAGTCTATGGAGGAATCCTCTCCTCAGGTTGCTCAAAACTGCTTGTAAGATGGCTTCGCTTAGCATCAGAAGAGATTTACATTATTCTGGATGCCATCTCCAAGTGGCAGATTTCTACCAATTGCATTTTAGAAGGGCATGGATTCAACCAGCTGTGGATCAAAACTATTCAGATAAAATTATACCTATACCAAACATGTGGCAAACTTTGTCAGGAGTCCTCAAACCTATGATGTAATAACTATTTACATTGCATTTATATTTTATGAGCTATTACAAGTAATCTAGAGAAGATTTTAAATATTGGGAGAATGTGCTTAGGTTATATGTAAAGGTTATATGCAAATGTTAATCTCTTTTATAGAAGGGACTTAAGCATCCACAGCTTTTGCCATCCACAGGGGATCCGAGAACCATTCCTTTAAGGACAGTGAAGGATCACTGTAATTCAGCAAGCCTATAAATAAGAAAAGAAGGCAAACATTTGCATGCTTCCTGATTCAGATTCCCTTCCCTGCATGGTACCAGATTTGCTTGGAATCATAAATAAAATTTCCTGCTCATCAGAGAGCTGCCACTTCCTCAGCTACATCTGCCTGAAATGATAAATTCCTGCTAGCTTTGCAAGAGTATGGGAATACACACTCATGAGAATTATTTCTAGGTGTTTTGGGGCAAGGATGGTAAAGAACTGTAAGGCTGAGAAAGGTAGATGAGTGAAATGGAAGAGAAGGTCCTGAATTAGATCCAAAGGAACTCTATGGCTTATTATTTCTTTCCGTGACTAGAAACAGAGGTCATTCTTTCATTTGGCAGGTGGACATTTCCATGATGCATACCCAGATTATTTGCATGGAGTTCCTTGGCACCAGAGGTACACTCGTGAGTAACAACAACGATGAAACTCCCTGGCCTCATGGAACTTACACTGTAGTAGGAAGTTTCTCCCATCACCCATTTCTTTCTCCCTTGTAAGTAAGAGACTAACTTGTTAGACAAACTTGAGAAAGGAAGAGATTTAGCCCCATCTCCACCTCTCTTTTTGTGATCCTTTCCCTCTATTCATGTGTCCTAAGGTTCCATAATTTTAGTAGGAAACACTTCTGTAAATAAAGAGCTGAGAAAGCAATTCCAACTATTTGCAGTTTCATAAAAGGATTTCCAAAATGGTCCCTTCATAGGAATAAACCCAAGTCATCATTTCTTGCCCCAGTCAGAGTTCCCCTCCCCCACCTTTACAGAAGATGTGGTTCTGTGTTCCCTCAGCGGAAAGGTGAAAGGTTTGAGGCTCGTCCTGGATTTATTCCCTTTTTTCTACCTCCAAATCTAGCCATTAGTCAAGATCTGTGGACACCACATCCCATGTCTTTCCTATTCTCCCATTCTACCCCCACTGATAGCTTCATTTTTCACCTGTTGTGAGAGTCCCCCACTGTCTTAGTTACTTTTGTCTCATTGCTGAGACAAAATACCAGACACTGAAAGTGGAAGGGGGAAAGGTTTATCAGGCTCACAGTTTGTATGAGGTTTCAGTCCACAATCGTCTGGGTCCAAGGCAGAGTGACATGGCAGACAAGCAGCAAGGCAAGTAAGAGAGCAAGTAAGGGGTAGGCAAGCCTCTTTCTGTCTCTTATAGTTTATCCGGGCTACCTGCCTTAGGGTGAGTAGCACTCTCACCCTTAATCCCAGCACCCTTAATCCCAGCATCACATCCTTGATCCCAGCATAACTGTGCCAAACCAATCAGTGGACTAATTTAGTAATCACACGCTCTAGATCCAGCCCCCCCATGACCTCATGAGGCTTTGGGGGGGCATCTAGATACAAACCGTAACACCTACCCTCCTAGATTTGGCATTCAAGAACCAGTTTTGTTCGTGCCACTTTCCTACCTTTCAACCACCTTCACTGGCTTTCTGCTTGTTACATATATTTGAGTGGTCTCCCCGCTCTCCCCAAAATATCCTTTAAAGTTTAACACTCACTGTGGTTGGGGATTTAGCTCAGTGGGGCTGGGAATTTAGCTCTCAGTTTGATCGCCAGCATCCCCCCCCCCCCCGAAAAGTTTAATCTTCAATTCTGACTTTTTTTGGGTGGTTCTGAGGATTGAACTCAGAGTTTTGGGCATGCCAAGCACACTCAACCAAGCTACAAGCTACACTTCCAGCCCTAATTTTTTTTTTTTTTTTTTTTTTTTTTGTGCTGGGGATCAAGCTCAGTCAGGGCCTTGCACTTCCTAGGCAAGTGCTCTACCGTTGAGCTAAATCCTCAACCCCCAGCCCTAATTTTTACTTTTGATTTATCCTAAGATCATTCTTGAGACAATGACGTACCTTTCCTGGTACGTACTACAGGGTTTCCAGAGGATAAATCTTTGCTGCTGCTCTTCCTCCCGTCTGGAATTTCCCATTCACATCACTGTCATTTGAAATTCTGCTCATTGATTAAGACGAAACCTAAATTCTACTTCCTTCCTGAAGTCTTTTCTGACTTGCTTACTGAATTGAATCTCTCCTGGAGCACTTAGTTTCTCTCTCGCTGTGGCAGTCACTGCCCACTTTCTGTTTCTCATCTCCATTACTAGTTATTAGGTCCTTGAGGCAGAACTCAGGATCTCCTCTGTGTTCCTCTTGCAGTTTTATACAGAGCAGGGGCTTCATAACTGCATGCGGGTTACAGCACCCTGGGGATTTGAAGCGTGTGAGAGGTCAGTGAGGTGGGAGTGTAGCTTTCGGTTGGGGCCAGGTGAATTGAAGAGATGTGTATTTGTTTGGCAAGAGGGCTTTACAGGTCACTTTTGTTGGATTGGGGTCAGCCACATCTCAAATGTGTCCACTGGGAAATGAGGGAAACTTGTCTGAATCTATGGAGACAAAGGAACAATCCTTTGCTGTAATCTTGATTTACAAGAGGGCCTGGCAAATACAGTTACTGAATAATGCTGTGTCACATTCCTCCTTGATGGTGCCAAAGGAAGAAAAAAACATAGTGGAGAGGGAACTCATGTTTACTGAGTGTGTAGAGCATGCAGCGCAGGCCTGCGCGTTCTTCTTTATGTACAATAATAACAACAGTGAACACTCCTGGAGTTTTTAATATGTGCCAGGCCTGTTCTTAGCAATTTACTTGTGCTAATTCATTTCATTTTCATAACTGCACTGTCAGTAGGCCTTATTATGATCAGGAAACTGAGGCACAGAGAAAGTAACCGACTTGTCCAAAATCACATAGCCAGCAGGGAGTTACTGTGTTCTGGAGACGGGAAGCCCAGCACCAAAGAGCAGCTCCTAATCCCACTGCCGTGCCCAGTTTCCTTTAATCCTTGCAATTTCCAGTAAGGCAGATAATATTACTTTCATTTTGTGGGTGAGAAAACTTGAGTCTTCAGGAGGTTAAACAACGTTCCTATTGATGTACATGTGGTAAATGGCTGACCTGGGAATCCAGTTCCTTTTTTTGAGTTGCCATCAGAGTACTTGTGGAATCCCCCCCACCAATGACACTAATATCAAATCAGTGACCTCTTTCGAGAAGTTATGGAGACTGGAAGAAGTATTCCTGTTGATGTGTAGCAAACAGCTCTGAAGAACTAGGCAAAAACCTTCATCCTGGAGAGACCCTTGTGCCCTCTTCTTTATTCTTATTATAGTGACAGTGATTCAAGCTCAGAGGGTTTCCTGGAAATGAGTGTGTGCTTGGGAGCTAATGTCATGACATACAAAAGTGTGTCAGCGAGCAGCCTCGCTGGCTGTGAATTCCCAGGAAATACCCCGAGAGCTGATCATAGTTGCTCAGAGAAAGATGTTCCCTTTCCCGGGGTTTTTATGCATCCCTGGAGGACTTCAGAAAGTCAATTTGATTCATTTATCAAACTGGGAAATGCTCTATAACTTCTGCCCCATTATGTCCTTATCTCCTGATAACACGTCCCGGATGAGATTACATGCCTCTGTGCCGAAGTTTCTCGAAGCCTGGATTTCGTCAGGCAGCACAACCAATGGCAAAGCCATTTACGTGCACGAATGCCTGTGACTCACCACATAGCGAGTGAAATGACCTTTCTCCTTCATTTACTATCTTGAGAATTATTTTTTAATGTAGATTCTCCTCTGTTGGGAAATGGCCCTGATTAAAGATAGTAGATGAACTAGCTGCCCTGGTATTTGCCCTCTGATTTCCAGAGTTCCATAAAAACCAAAAGGTAAGGAAAATGGACCTAATTCTGAACTGTCTTTGACAGCCAGAGCTAAAATAGAGTTACTGTCTAGTCTAGTGTGTGTAGTTTTAGGCTGGCCTTGAACTCACTGAATGGACCAAGATGCCCTCACACTTGAGACCCTCCTGCCTCAACCTTCTGTGTTTACGGGCTTGAACCACCACACCTGACTCATGGCAGGGCTCTTTATTTTATAATTTTATTTTACCCGCAGTGGTCAGGGGAGAGAGTGGAATTTTTATGAGGCTTTGAGGATATGATAAAGGGGTCTGGGTAGCAAATGTGATTATCTAAAAAGTGTCTTTTTCCTGGCTCATTTAGCACCTTGCAGATCTCCCAGGGAACACCTGTATTGAGTTTAGAATTGCATTTGCGGCTGGGATTCTGACCAGGCTATTTTCTCAGGCCTTTAACTTTAGATAAGGAGGTCTATACATATATTTTATTTTATTTACTATTATTATTATTTTCTTTTGGTGCTGGGGATCGAACTCAGGGCCTTGTGCTTGCTAAGCAAGCCCTCTATTACTTGAGCTAAATCTCCAAAAGAGGTCTATACATATCTTTTAGAGAAGATGGGTTGGGACTCTTTGGAAAGAATAAATGCACTAATGGAAAAGGTTTATTGCTAATTTAGACCACCTAGTGGCAGTGTGATGTCTTTAACTGGAGTTCTTTTATTAAAGTTCTTTTGAGGACACTTTGAATGGTGCAAGGGTGTGTAAGGACCTATCGAAAAAGAAACACGTTCTGGGCTTGGTGACACATGCCTGTAATCCCAGCATTGAGGGAGGAAGGCCAGCCTGGGCTACATAGTGAGTTCAAGGCCAGCCTGAACTACGTAGCAAGATCTTGTCTCAAAAAACCAAAAACCAACAACAAAAAAAGAAGCATGCATCTGAAATTTGGGCTGGTTCAACAAGTTGGATTCAAAAGTAATTTGCGATAATGAATGGTGGGTTAGAAAAATCTATAAAGTATGAAGTACGCTGGATTTGTGTGGTTGATGTTTTAGTTAACTTTTCACTGAGATAAACTGCTTTGTGTTCTCCGCTGGAGGAGAATTGCTCTTCTTTCCTCAGGATCATAAGATATTTAGGTCTGTGAGGCTGGAGCTGTAAGAAAATACATTTCAGGTATATCTGACATGTCCAATGTGTTACAGGCATCGTGAGTGGCTTGCTAATGGACAAAGCTTAACAAAATATTTGGGGGTCATCTTTTAAGACAGACTTCCTCATTTTATTTTTTTCTTATCTCAGGCTTTTAAACTAATAGGTTCTAGATTATCAGAAAGTTTGAATTTATCAATATTTTTAAGAACATTTGAAATTAGATATTCTTTTAATTCTCCTTGAACATTCTACCTCTGGGTACACACTGGGCCCTTTTCTTAATTTTACTTCGAGAGAGGGATGCATTATGTTGCCCAGGCTGGCCTTGAACTTGTGATTCTTCTTCCCCAGCCTCCTCAGTAGCTTGGATTACTGGTGTGCAGCACCATGACCAGCTCTCCTAGAATTTCTGAGGACATTTCACCTAAGAGGACACTCCGATGTGGCAGTGGGTTTGAGAAGGGTACATGGGAGACGGTTTGTGTTTGTGAGATGAGTTCTGTCTAGTTTACCTTTTGCATC
>PVJO010018949.1:0-35443 GCA_004026905.1 Hystrix cristata | reverse complement strand
GGGTCTTAGGAGCTGTCTATTATTTTACAAAAAACATTGGGGTGAGCACAGTTAAACTATGTATTCAAGGTTAGTTGGGGGTTCAATATAAATCTGAAAATATGATATTAGTAATCAAGATTAGTAGGAGTAAGAAAATAGACCTGACTTGCAGTAGTAATTAATAACTATTAAAAATCATTGGCATGAGTTTTAAGCATTAGACACACTGGCAAGTATGCTACGAAAGTGGTAGGTGGACTCTTGGGAAAGAGAAGGGGAGAGGAGGAGGAAGAAGAGAAGAGGAGAAGAGGAGGAGGAGATGGGCCAATCCATAGCACTCACTGTGTGACAGGTACCGTTTACATGCTTTGTGTATATCCATTCTTTGAGTCCCACCATAACCCTATATTTTACGTACTATGATTGTACTCACTTCACAAACACTACTACCTAATTTTGTATAGAATTCCTGAATTTTTGTATCTAAAAAGGACTTAAAGAAACATCTAGTTGAACACCATTATCACACAGATGAAGGAGACCAGAATGATGCTAAGTGTAATAATTTACATTTGCACAGAACTACATTATACATTTTCACATTCATAATCTCATTTTGATTTTGGTTCTCTCCATGTGAGAACACCAGGGGTGAGAGATGTCCACAGCAGATGGCTGCTGAGCCGCTTGGGATATCAGCTGGGCAGTGTCGTCTCATTTTTGCAGTTGAGATACTAGGGACCTCGTGGCCTGCCCAGTGACTACATAGTGAAAGAGTTCTGCTCTAATCCAAGTTTTTAATGATATAAAAAGTAACATTTAACTACGAATGAAAATACAAAAAAAACCCCCTAGAAATCATTTATACCATTGATATGCTGTCAAATATTTCCCAAAAGAAAGTTAAGCGCACACACACACACACACACACACACAACTTACCTGTAGCTTCTACAACTGTTACAGCAATATAAAGGTACTTGTCATTTAAATCTTCTAGACTGTTATACGACAGTTCTTTAATTGCCGTTTCAGAATCAAATGTGACTTGAGCAATTCCATTTATCAACTTTTTAAAAGGGAAAATGGAAGAGTTACTTTAGAGAAGAACTTAGAAGAAAAAACTAACAATATTTGCTTTGACTGGCCTCCAAATTGAGGGCAACGTCAAAGGACTGGTTTAGCATCACCAGAAAAGTAGATGCCAAGTCCACCATAGGCCCAAGATGTTGTTTTCTAATTTATTTACATAGAATTATAGATGTAGAAATCTCACACATCACATGGTCCAACAAGTCTCTGCTACCAGCTGACAAAGATACCTCTGCCAGTTCCCCATGCAACATCCACCTTCGTGGACCTCTCATACTTCTTCTGACTTTAGCTAAGAGTTTGCTGGATTTTATATTTAATTTGTGTATCACTGTTTATAAATTTAATTTACGAGGAGTAAAGGAATATAATGCTGTCATATCATATTATCAAATTATTAAAAATCAATTTTTGTCTTATTTTCACTCTAAATTTGTTAACTTGAGGCTAAGACTTTTTTTCTGATTTAGCTTATTTAGTTATTTTTTATGATTTTAAAATTTTTGGTGCTGGGGATCAAACCCAGAGCCTCACACATGCCACACATGCACCCTACCACTGAGTTGTGCACCCCCAGAGTAGAACCTTGCATTTAAAAATGACCCTTAACTTAGGTTGTCAGTAAATACGGCTGTCTTTTTAAAAAGTAGAGGGTAAATAATTAATGATACAAAATACAGGGATATGCAAGAGTAAGCAAAAATGACATGAACCCATATCATCTATGGTATAATGTAAAGAAGACTGGATAAAGGAGGAGGGGACTGGGGTTCTTCCCCTCCCTTGTCCTTAACCCTGGACACTTGCCCTTAACCCTGGACAGATGGCTTTACAAATACTTAGGGAGCACATAGTCTTTGAGAGGAAATATGCTTCCTCTGGTCATAGAGTGGAAATGATTTACAACTGGAAAGAGTTTGAGGTCAAAATGATAAATAAGAAAATAAACCATACCCATAAAGAAGCATTTCTCACTTCTTGCATGACATTTTGAACAGAGCAATTCCTTGTTGTGTACGAGGGGTGCTCTGGGTATTGTAAGAGCTTAGCAGCAATCCTGCCTCTACTTACTAAATCCCAGCAGCATCCTCTTCTCCCGTCATAACACCCACAAATTACTCTGGACATTGCCACATGTCCCCCTTGGGGGTAAAAATCATCCCTGGTTAAGAACTACTGCAAGAAAATGTGAAACACACAGTAATGAAGAGGGTCTTGAGGCCTACGGGATGCATGGCTGGGGTAGCTAAGCTAGTTCAGAGGAATTAGGAAGGTGACTCAGAGAAACGGTGCCCAACAGTGAAAATTAAAGAGCTAGAAGGAATTAATCAGGCAAAGAAGAGGCAGAAGGGGACAGAGGAAGGGAACAAAGACCTGGAGGAAGACAAAAACATCTTACCATTTTGCTTTGCAGTGCTTTTTGCATCATTTCTTTTCGATCGTCTTTTATGTCTTCTCTTATTCCAAAAAAGACATAAACTTCAGCCTCAGAGACTACTTTATTGTAAAAATATCTGTCAAACAACACCGTAACATTGTTTTGCTGACATGGTTACATTAATAAGATTCAGATAAAATGTGACAATTTGAATTTACTTAACGCATGTTGTACACTCCAGCCACTATTACACTTCCTCTTCGCAAAGCCACAACAAGAAAGTTAGAGTACAGATTTTTATTAATGTGTGGAAGATGAAAGAGCGGATCTTGGGGAGATGAAAAGACACAGCTCCAGGGTCCTTTCCTCCACTCCGCATTACTTCCTAGATGATTTTGATATCAGTGAGGAGCTACCCCCTGTTATCTTTTATGTCTTTAAAAGGAGCAAGCCTGATCTCATTGTTAGGTGAGATTAGTTGTTTTAAAAATATATGAACCTCATATTTCCTTTTTCATTTAGAATAAAGTAAACTTTGTGCATAATGAATAATACTATAACAAAAGCTGACTTTTCTTACTAATGGATTACCCAAATAAATTGAGTCCAGTATAAGGTGTCAGTTTCTATCATTTTTTTTCAAGTGAGCCTTTTATGCTGGTATAGACTAAATGACAGACGCCCTATTTTCAGAATAAATGCTTACAAAAGAGGCAGGATAGGGTAGTGTTTGAGGGCATGGACTCCACAGACAGACAGGTTGGGCAGCTTCCTAGCCATGACATCTTGAACAAATTATGTAACATTCATGTAACTCAGTGTTTTCCCTTGTTCTGTAGGGATAGTCATAATATTGACCTCATAGGGCTGTAAAAACTAAATATGCTAATATATGCAGAGTTCTTAGAAATGCAATTGCATAAATTAATTATTAACAACTACATTATATTGTCATTTTTAAATGGCCTAAGCTTTTAAATGGTCTAATTGGGGTTACAAAATTAACCCCGATTCTCTACATTTCCATGTACCCACAGCCTTTGCAATCCATTGCATGCAAAATGTATAAGAAGAGTCTGCTTTGACTGGGCTTATATTCTTATTATAGTATTTATTATGAGCAGCAGATTATTCCTAACACTAGAGTATGGACTCCTTAAAAAACCAATTGTCAATTTTTCCTGGTATATCTTACCCTCTCACTTTTCCCATAAATCTTAAACATAGTATATGTTCAATGAGCATTTATCAAATTGAAGATAGAAAAGGAAAAATCTGGCTTATCTAGTATTTTCCTTTTTTGTCTACAAGATAAAAATCCATTCACATGTCAGCATAAAATCTTGACACTGATTTTAAAGAAGAAAGAGCTTAATTTGTAACTTCTTTTGGACAAAAGACTGTAATGGCAAGAATGGTGGGGCAGTACCAAGTGCAGGCCTCAAGGAGAGTTGCTCCCTCCCTCCCTCCCTCTGTTTTTCCCTCCCTCCCTCCCTTTCCTCTCCACTTCTCTCTCTCTCCTTCTATCTCTCTCTCCTCCCTCCCTCTCTCTCTCTCTCTCTCTCTCTCTCTCTTTCTCTTTCTCCCCCCACCCTCCACTTTGAGCATTGCTCCTGCTGCAGGATAGCCTACTGGATAATGAGATGCACACATAGTCTAGTCACTGAGTCCCTGTCAACTGTCAGCGGTTGCCACACACGTGAATAAGACCTTCCTAGATCAGGCATCCGCAGCGGATCTGCCAACTGACTGCAGGCTCACGGGTCAACCCAGTTGACAGCTTGGCGCAAATCAGCAGAACTGCTCAGTTAACTCACAAATCTTTGTGCCTTTAAAGCATTGGGTTTTGAAATAGTTATGCAGCATTTGCTGGCTGATTAAGGCATTAAAAAATGAAAAGGAGCTAAGGCTTCATATTTTAGTCTCAATAGTCTAAGTCATGGTGGTTTCTAAACATGCACACTGAGCTTAAATCTTTAGGATCGTGTTACTGGTGAATAACCAACAAAACTCAAATCAGAATTGGTTAAAATCAGAATAAAGACATAAGCTACAGTATTAACATGAAGTCTTCTCAATAATTCTGTTCCAAAGTCATGGCAGATTTTGCTAATAAATCACAGATCTCACTGTGGGGGACTACCACCAATTTAGCTGGTTAATCTGAAAAACAAAACAAAACAAAACTTTCTTACCTTGCTTTTATAGTAATTTCAAAATTCTTAAAGTTCTTATAACCAATGAAATTACTTTCTGGTTCTATTGAAACAGAAAAATGTGGCAAGACTGAAAACAGAAACAAAGAGGCAATGTTACCATTTAAACTAAGAGTAGCCTTTAGAACACAGCAAGCAGTTATTTTTCTCTGGTATAGTTGGGCAAACTGTAGCGTCAACGCAACATTCACCTTATCACCACCATTGTCATCACCATCATCCTCATCCTCATCCTCATCATCCTCTCTGAGGAGACTTCCACTCTAGCAATCAGAATCAATCCAGCCTCGATGTACCAGCAGCATTTGGCTTATGTTTTTATTATAGTATTTGCTATGGACAATAGATTATTCCCTCCACTAGCGTATGGACTCCTTAAAAAAACCCTTTGTCAATTTTTCCTGGTATATCTCACCCTCTCACTCCTCTCATAAGTCTTATACATAGTATATATTCAATGAGCATTTATCAAACTGAAGATAGAAAAGGAAAAATCTAGTTTATCTAGCATTTCTTTTTCATCTAGTAGATAAAAATCTATCCACGTGTCAGCACAAAATCTTGACATTGATTTTAAAGACAAGAGAGCTTAAAATAGGATATGAGAAAGTATATCAAGGCAGAATTTAAAAGTAGGCCAAAAGAAGTTACGGGTTTTTTCTGTCTTTGGTATCTTGATGGCTCAAGAGAAAACAATTTAATTTGTTGAAATGGTGTTGTCTTTTCTTCATACTAACTCATATCATGCATAAGGGTTATGGATTCTAATAACCTATTCTAGAGTTACAGATCAGCCAAGTGGGTAAGCCCGGGAATGTAGACAAAGACTGACACACTGATTGAGATAGTCGGCTTCAGATGTGGCTCATAGGTTTTAAAACAGTGAAAACTAAAATAAAAACAAAACAATTTCTTTGGTCTGGGCTGTGTTCCAGTGATTGAAGAGCAAGGCAGGTGGGCTCTGTCCAGGATATGAAGCACAGAGAATTATTCCGTCCTTCTACTGGATATCTGCCTACCAAGAGGGCTGCACTAGTGAACACGGTGGACAGAAACTGAAGACAGGCATAAGTGAATAATTACACAACACTTAAACTACAATGACAAACATCGACAAGAAGTAGAGGATTCTACCCAGGAAGGAGAATTCAAGGAAAGTGACCTGAGTAAGTGGCTTTCAAAGTGAGACCTGAGACCTGAGAAGCTGGCTGGGCAAGGAGTAAAGGGAAGTGGAGGCAAAGAGAACGTCATGTGCAAAGCCACCAGTGCTGCACAAGGGAGGTGAAGAGTGTCAGGAAATGGGGCTGGGACCAGCTCCAAGTAAGGACTTTGACCTTCATTATCAGAGGAAGGTAGAGCTGTTGCGAACTTTTTAACCACAAAATAATATGAGATTTGTATATCAAGAGTATTTTGGCTAATACAAGAGAGATAACTTGGCAGCAGGACACCAATGAGGCTTTTGCAGCAGCCCAGGAGGGAGCCTCTGGGGATGAGGGGTGGATGAACTGTAAATATATGGGGAAGTAGCAGAAGTGCCTGGAGGAAGGGAGGTCAGTTAGATTAAGTATTATGGGAACCATTATCTTTAAGGTTGGCTTTCACTGTAACGAATTTTGCCACCGTTTTCCTTGTTATTTGTTAAAATTTGTGTATTTATTCTTCTCTGTGTCACTATGAATCTTCCATGAGAATAAAAATGGCTGCAAGCAAAAAGAAAATTAAATTTGAGAGCAGAGCACACAGAAACTCTTCTAAACTACTGTGTATAATGGAGAGATTAATCTATGCATATGCTAATTATTAGTTAACATGACTGATTTCAAAAGAAGAATATCCTGAACTGTCAATTACTCATAGTTCTATTAGTGATTTGTGAGCTAGAAGGAAAATAGGGTTGGACCAGGGGTAAGAAACCCAGTTATCTTTGTTCTGTCACTAACTGTAAATCTGCTGTGAAGCACTTCACCTTACTCATCCTACTACTCATTCACCTCGACTCTGATTGTTTCTCCTGAAATCCTAATTCTAAAGAGGACCCTAACAAGCCAAGTTCCTCAAGGACTAGATATCCTCCAGCTCTCTGACAAGGAACACAAGTCTACAGAGGTTGGACACTTGCTCAAGGTTAGCACGGCCAGCTGGAGCTAGAATGTCGGCATTCAAACCACCACCACCTCCTCATTCCCCATCTGCAACCATAACTTCCCACCATCCCAGAAGGCTGCCTCCTCTTCATCTGGGAGTGATTTTGTAATAGACAATGAAAGAAATTATTGCAAAAATACTTTCTATAGACAAACTCATAATTGTCAAAAATTACCATATTCTTTAATTTCAAAGTAGGTGGTTCCAGTTGTTGAAAAGTTCTCCTTATATTTAGCCTTAATTGTCCACACACCGTATCTGTGGAAGTAAAATATTTAGAATTATAGATGACATCAAATATTTTTAATTTACACAGTAGAAATATAATAAATTTCTACTTATTTATTATTGGTTTTTTGAAATGGGAGTCTCGCTATGTAATTCCCATTTTTTGAAATGGAAGTCTCACTATGTACCCCAGGCTGGCCTTGAACTCCTGGCAATCCTCATACCTCAGCCTCCTGAGTGCTAGGATTACAGGTGTGTGCCACCATGCCTGGCTAAATTTCTACTTTGAAGAGATATGCCCTAAGTAAATGTTTTACTTGTGAGAGATTTTAAGCAATAATAGAAATAATTCAGCATTTTCAGGATAATACACTTTGTTTAATAGTTAGGTTTCTCATATACTGTGTTGTTTTTCCAGGTATTTTATCATAATTTAGCCATTACTTTGATTTGAAGAACTGATGATAACTTGACAGTTGACTTAATCCTGCAGTTTTATTGTGATAACATAATACTGAAACCTGCAATATAGTAGAAAATCCATAATAATGTTTCTAGATGCATGTAATATGGATGATAAGATTTACAATTCACATAAATCAAATTATGATCGAAGACAAAGTAGTATGTTTTTTTTGTTTTTTGGTTTTTTTTCTTTAAAGAGAGACATAATTTGTTTAACAGCTTTCATTCAAAAATACTGAGCTTTAAATTAAGTACTGGAGTTTAGAAAAAAAAGAACAAGATAGAAAGGTCGTGGTCCAGGCTGTGGTCTTTGTAGAGTCCATGGGAGCTCAAATACCTGTTTTTCTGTTTTACCAGCAGGTTGGACCTGGGCAAGTTACTTCACCTAATTTGTGAAATGAGAAAAATAATACCCACCTTGCAGATTCGTTATGTAGGCAATGAATGCTAATGTTATATTATTAACATTATTTATATGTTAATTACCTTTACTTCTAGTTCAGTGCTCTTTTCCTTCTGGCTTACAAATCCCTATTATATCTATTTGGCCATTTAAGATATCCCTATTTGGAAATCATTCATACTAATGGACTAATAATTAACACGTAGATTAATCCCCCATTATATTTATATTACACTTGATCTTAGCCAAAAGGCCGAGAAGCGATATTTATATTAACATTATTATTATTATTATTTTAATTAGCAGCAGCAGCAGCAGAGTTTATCATGATCCAGAGTCTGTCATGGGGCAAGTGGCACAAGATGAAGTTGGAGAAATGATGACAGCCATAAAACAGTAGGTCCAAGTCTTTACTACAAAGCATGTAGAATTTTCAAAAAA
Organism: Hystrix cristata; assembly: GCA_004026905.1. Lineage (NCBI taxonomy): Eukaryota > Metazoa > Chordata > Mammalia > Rodentia > Hystricidae > Hystrix > Hystrix cristata. Next base: position 27,090 of record PVJO010018949.1, on the reverse strand, counting down.
GTACCCTTTTTAAATTCCTATGATTACTTACATTCCCTAATTTCAACCCAAAATTTTAGAACAACTTAGCTTAATGAATTAAGTGAAAACTCCCTTCTGGATGACAGAAGAAAAATGACCATAAAATATTGTGCATTGAATTACATTGCAGTCATTCACAGGGATCATGGTCTTATTTGTCCTGTCCTATTTTAAGCTCTGTGAAAGCAGGTTGTGGATTCTTTGTCTCAGTTTTGCACGTCCCACTCCTATTGTGCTGTATAGATGTAGAAGTTTTCACTAAATATATACTACATGGAATCCTCTTAAAACATGCTCTTAAATCCTTTCACGTGAGGCCAGTGGAAGAAACGGCCCTGAAAACACACTTTCTCCCTTGGACAGTGCCTTCCTGGAGTTCGTGCAGACAAAAACTACGGAAGACACCGTCTCCTAACACCCAGAGCAAGGAGCAGCCTTGGAGACAAACAGCCAATTAGATTTCTTCAGAGGCAGACATCGATGGTTTTAATGAAAAGAAGCCCAGGGATTATTTTTGTTTCTTCTTAATTTTTATTTCTATATGCAAAGAGAATAGGTGACAAGTATCGGGATTGTTTTGTTTTGCTTTGTTTTGTTTTGTTTGTTGTTGGAGACAGGTTCTCATTATTTTGTCTAAGTAGGCCCCAAACTCCTGGGCTCACATGGTCATGCCTCAACAAGGAATACAAAGCCTTCCATGCGGAGATCTAGTATTAGGAATTCGTTTTTCTTTTTCTATCATTTGACTGATTGACTGACCAGGAACTGAGCCTACCTTCTTCCCCGGCTTAAAAATTCTTTACACATCCACACTTAATTTGTGATGCCCTTTGTTAACACTGGGTTGGCTCCATGTGACCACTTATCTGCTTTACAACCAAAAGTTCCAGATACACTTTTTATAGAAAGTGTTATCACAAATATTTGTACATACTTAGGACTGGATGGAATCTTGAAGTCAGGGAAAGAGATAATTCCAGTGTAATCATTTTCTTCTACTATGTCAACTTCTGATCCTTCAGGATCCTTTGGATAAAAACAAACAGCACTGTCTTAGTTCATCTTCTGTTGCTATGAAAGAATACTGAGTTTGGGTAACTGACAAGGAGCAGAGGTTTATTTTTGTGCATGGCTGTGGAGGCTGAGGAATCCAATGGGATGGCAGTAGCTTCATGTTATGATTGCATAGAGGAAAGACAAGCAAGCCCATGGGAGCATTTGCCCCGAGGGCAAAGCCCCTCTCAGAGAGCTAACTCTGTCCCTTAATTTATCCACAAGGGCAGAGCCCCCTGATTTAACCATCTCCTGCTGGGCCCCACCTCCAACACTACCATACAAGAGTTAAGATTTGAATGTATAACTTTTTTTGGAGAGGAGTATTCAAACCATATAATAGCCTTCAAAGCCTACCATATTTTAGAAATTGTAACTGATTATATAATCTTTGACTTATGAAATTATTACCAACAAATTTTCAATTTAAAAATAGAAAGATAAAATTCAATTAAATATTACGGAAGGCAAATAAATTTCACTTAAATCCTCTTCCCTCCCTCATATTGGAAGCTCCTCCATTTCTCCTGATTATATAGAAGAGGTTCTACTGTGTGTTGTGCAAGTTTTAAAAAGAAATGTGACAAAATGTAAACAACAACAATTATATAACCCTGATGGTTCTAATAAATTTAACGTAAAATTAGCAGGCTTTATAAATAACAGAATCCAATTTTTTTGTATGTTCCTTTGAAGCTTTCCAAAACAAATATTCTATAAATTATTTTTTAATTGGACATTTGATAAATACACAGTATGGACATTTCAAGTTCGATTCTACTCTGTAAATAACTAAACAAACTTGAAAGTGATTATAAAGCTTTTCCATGTGCTTTGTTGTGTTTGGATCAGCATATATTAAAATGAGGTTTTGACGTTCTTTGAACTACATCCGGAGGTCCAGTTTAGCCTTAACTAAAAAACTTAGCGCCACTTACCATGACTGAAAATTCATAGTGGGAATGCTAAGATATGTTTTTTCTTGAATTACAAACTGGAAAACTTTAAAAAGCCCGTTTTGAACAAGGAGTGGCACTTGTAGTTCAGTATCTTTCTAGCTGCTTTTCCTCCTGTCGTCAACAGTGCACAATCTGTCTAAAATGATCCTTCTCAAGTAGGTTGCAGGGTGCTTCCTACATACTGACTCCTTGTGGCTCTGGGATCAGCTGTCTCAGCCCTCTCCCTGGGACAGCTGTCACCTGGAATGACTGGCAGCTACTCTTGCCTGTGGTGCTTTACTCCTTGTCGCCATGGCAACCGTGGCGACAAGGGATGAAGGGCTGATGTCCACATCCATGACCTTCTCCCCTAGCAAAAAGCATTACAGCTGACGTTGCCTCTGCTTAATTCTCTTCCAAACTTTCTTGTCACTCAGCTAGTTTTTTACTGTTCTTGTTTCTTTTTTTTTTTTAACAATTCTAATTTTTCACTTCTTCATGTTCCCATAGATTAATCCATGCTCTTTCTGATGAAAGATGACCTTCAAGAGTGTCTTTAAAGAATCTATATTAATTCCTTTCATTAAGACCCAGCTCTAGAATTCTTTTACTTATTCCATTTTAGAAAAGAATTGTATCAGCCCTTGTTTCACTCTATTTTGTCTGAGTAGTTGTCCAGCCTGGTCTTGAACTTTTGATCTTCCTGCCTCAGCCTCTGGATTATATAATGCTGTATCCTGAATTATACAAATAAAAAATCTTGTGCATAATAAATATCCAATTACTTCTTAATGATTGCCAAGTGTTCTTTAAAAAAGAAATCACCAAGGACATACTTACATGATTTAGTTCTCATTTCAATGAGCATTTTCAGTTGTCTATTTGCAGAAGTACAATTATGCACAGCTATATTCATATTGACCTCTAATAACCACTTATGAAACATTGAACAATTGAGTGTAGTGTGAGGAAAAGGTTACAGAATTAGATTCTTGTCTGGAAAAACAAATAGAGTATTTTTTACATAAAATACTTACTATGAAAGTTAAGACAGTTTCTCTTTTGGCTGGCTTCAAGTCATCGTTCAGTGAATAAACTCTCACCTTTACTGTAAAAATAATTTATATCATCAAAAACTCTGCTAAGCACAGGGTATTTTGACTTTTAAAACAATCATCCTTAAAAGAGACGGATTTAATTTTTAAAACTCAATAAACACTCCACATATAAAAATACATGTTATAAAGAAAGATGATATTACTTTGCAGACATACACATGACTATTATTTGAAAGATAATCCTCTGGCCTTTCTTTGGTCAATCTAAAGTAGAGTTCACTTTGTCAAAATAAACTTATGTACAACTTTTTGGAAAGACATCCATGCTCCAAAATTAGCTACATCAATAATTAGGCCATTATTTATCATGAATTTCATAGTAGCAAAATAGTGATACTTGGGGCCATAAAATATTACCTCAGGGTTAAAATTTTTTATGGGAAATTGGGAGTTTGATTCACACATTGTATACTCTTCCACTTACAAACACCAACAAAGCCCCAAATTAGCTTTTACTACCAAAGGCAGCTTTGAATTGTATGGTTTTGCTATAATTATTGAGCAAATCCTACAATTTTTTCTTTCATTGCGAAATGAGTAATGGCAGGATTCAGTGCTATTTTCTTTCATTTCTTTCTGTCAGTTAATAGGTCCTTACTTTCGAGATCAAAGCCTTGGCCTAGTTTTTAGCTCATGCTGCTTGATACACCCAGGTCCTGGATTCAAAACTTTGGTTTCACTCCTTCCTCTTCACTTTCGAACGTGACCTTGAGTTGGATACTTAATCCCTCTCAACCTGAGTTAACTCACTGGTAGCATGGCAATACTAGCATCTTTTCATAGCGTTGTTGTGAGAACTACAGAAAATGATGGTTTTGTAGAGCCCAGCACATAAAAGCAATCAGTAAATGTGTATTATCATTTCTCTGACTAGTATTTGTCCAGTTTCTAACCCAGTCTGTGTTTAAATTAGACTATTAATCTTGTCTTCACGGCAGTGGTTACCAAAGGCAAGATCAATGCAATTCTCCTGCCAAAGATATGACTTATTAAATTAAAAAAAATTGTTGAATGCCATCCATGGTCCAGGCAGTATGCTAAGTGCTGAGGTACAGTAGTGAAAGAAAGTAGACACAGACATCTTCTTAATGGAGTGGGGAAGATGAGTAAGCACAGGTATAGGTGACAGTTCAAAGGTGTGAGGCGCTACAAGGGACACCTGCCTGGCTTTCTGTGAGCAGAGCAGAGAGGGCTGGGGATGTGGCTCAGCAGTAGAGCTCCCTGGGTTGGATCCCTAGCACTACTGAGAAAGGTGGGCAGGAGAGAGATGGAGATGCAGATGGAGATGGAGAGGGTGAGGAGAGAGAGCAAGAGAGCGAGAGGGGGAGAGAGTGGGGAGGAGGGTGGATTCTGAAGTGATGAGAGAGTTCAGGAAAAGCTGCTTCCACAGGGTCCTGTGATCACATAAAGGGTAGAGTGAAGTTAACGAGTCAAAGAAAGGGCAGGAAGGTTCTGGGCAAAGAGAAAGGCACATTCACAGGCCTTGGTGTGCATGAGAAAAAGCTGGAGAAAGCACCTGAAATGAGGTCAGTTTGACTTGAGTCTCCAGTTGAGGGGAACGTGATAGATGATGAAGCTGGGGAAGAAGGCTGTGTGGAACTGAAGTATTTGGGCCAATATCCTAACATCTTTTATCCTACAAAAACTTGGGAGACTTAAAACTTTATCCTAAAGTGGCTTACACTAAAAATCCCTCAAGATTCTTCAGATTAAATGAGTCAGGACAAATCTTGGAAACAGCCCAAATGTCTGTCAGCAGCAGAATGGATAAAGAAAATGTGGGGTTTTTTATACAATGGAGTACTATTCTGCCATAAAGAATGATAAACTTGAGATATTCCTAGGTAAATGGATACATCTTGAGACCATACTCTTAAGTGAAATAAATTGGACACACATGTTTAAATACTGCATCCTTTCTCTGGTGTGAGAAATTGAAAGTGTAAATAAAGACTAAAATGTATTATATTGGGAAAGGGAAGAAAATGTCCAGATGGGAAAGGGAACAAGGGAGGGAGAAAGGAACAGAGGGACAAGAGAAATAAGAAATGGAAGGAAAAATGGAAACAAAGCTTTTGTAAGTAGGGAAGGAGGAGGGGGTGAAGTGAGGGGAGAGGAGTGGGAAACAAAGAAGCAACAAGATATATCATATACAGGTACAAATCCCCTATGATGAATGTTATCACTATGTACATCTAAAATGTACTGTTAAAATAAAATAAAATTTAAAAATGTGTCAGGACATTAGAGCTATGAATGGCAAGATTTAATCAATTTTTTAAAAATTACTTTAAAGTAATTTTTTCTTTTGTGTAAAAAGGCTTCACACCATTCCATTGATTAGGTAGTAATGGGAAATACTATCCTAGTGCTTCCTATATGCAAGACATTATTTTAAGGGTGCTATCTATCATCTGTCTATCTCTATCTGAATTCACTTATTTTTCACAGTTCTAGGAGGGAAGTTATATTATTATTTTTATTTTATGAATGAGGAAAGTAGGGCTCTGAGAGTCCTAACTCACATGGGGTCACATAGCTAACAACAGCCCAGAATGGGATTTGAACCCAGGCATTCTGGCTCCAGAGTCTGCTTTTCACTGCCGTACTTAACTACCTCTCTCCAATGAGCCATCAGTATTTAGAGGATGATGTTCTCCGGTTTCCTCTACTATTAGAACAGATGAGCATACCTCACCTTCTTAAAGTCCCGATAAAGAAATAATAGTGGGGCAGTTCTTAAGGATAGCCTTGAAAACTAAGAAAGGTCTCAGGCTCTGCATATTGGGCTATGTACTTATTTAATTTGTAGGTAGTGCAAACAGGACCCAATCAACAAAGCATCCTCTAATATAAGAGGAGGAAGGGGTGAGATTATACTTATTTCTAGGTATGATTAAGCTTAAGAGGACCCCATTTTATTGGCAGACACTAATGCCTTGTGAAACAGGTCATCTCAGAACCAAGGGATGGTAGTATTCTAGGAATAATACTCTAAGCTGATAGCAACATCCCCATGATCTCTAGGCCTTTCCTTTCTGAGTGGATTGCAACAGGAGCTAATCCTGAACTGCTAACTGTAGAACCCCTGACCTCCTCACTGTTGTCATTAGGAGCACCAATCGACCTTTAGCAAGTATCCACTTGCACAGTTTTTCAACAAAACCAGCTGGTCCTGCCTCCCCTTCTCTGTTCTTCCCCAAACTATATCATTAATGAAACATCAGTCTCCTCCTTTCACACGCAGGCCTCTCGTAATTCCACCTCTGCTGTGCTCAGAAGTCAATGATGGCAAGAGAAATGAGGGAATTGAAGGCTTTGCAAACACAAGAATATTTTGAGCAGCATTCACACTTTTCTTTTAGTTCATAGGGAATACAAAGTGTCACCAAAAATACGGTAAATATTTATTTTTTTTAGTTTACTATAGTGAAAAACACCATAGCCATAACCCCCCCCTGAAAATACTCCCTCCTGCCTTAAACACAATTATCCCATCATTCTTGCTGCCTCCTGAAGCAGTTCTGGAAGTCCTCTTTGATGAGTGCCTTTAGTTGTGCTCTCATGGCTGCTTCAATGTCCCGAATGGGTTCAAAATATGTGTCTTTCCTGGTCATTATGACTGGGGGGAAGAGCCCAAAGTCACAGGGTGTCAGATCTTGTGAATAAGGTGGATGAGGACACACCATGATGTTTTTACAAACCTGTCTTTCTGTTGGATGGTACTCTGCAGCATTCATGGTTTTATTTATTTATTTATTTTTATCACATCTCAGGACTTCTGGACTGCCTCAAAGAGTGGGAACAATGGTAGGACAAGGATGTTTGAAGTGAGGGAGAGTATGTTGAGGGGAATTGATGGCGTTTCTTTTCCTGTACTAATTTTTAAAGTTAAACATTCACCATGTATTTGATTAAGCCTTGTAAATCTGAGTGCCCTGTCCATCACTGCCCTTTTCATCTCTAACAGAAGAATGGTAAAGTTATGCATTTCCTTTGGGAGATGCCCTTTGAAAATTAACACCTGTACATTTCTTTGATATGGTTTATTCTCTGCTGAAATATGTAATCCCACTGGGTTGGATTTGTTTTCCCAGTATGGGAGTCAATGAAATTTTCAGAGTCAATGAAATTTTCCATGAACATGGCTCTGTATGAAATGATTTTGCCATTGTCAAAGTTGTGTATACAATTATGTCTTCGATTTTTCCATTAACAAATTCTAACAACATCTTACAATGTTTAAAAAGCTTCTTTTTTCCTATTTGGAAGTAACTGATAGCACAGATAATATAATTGATTTTGCAATTTAGCAATTTCTCTATAAATTTAAATTTAAACCCTATTGGAAAGTATTAAAGTCATTAGGAGTTGAGACTCTTTTGAGCAAGGTGGAAACCTGTCTCTATTCAATTCCAGGTGTTAAAAAGCTCTAAATACAGTGTAGATCTCTCTACACCCGTCTGAGAAAGAAGCATCTTATACTCTACCTGACTGGTGTGGAGTGTAAACAGGTTTGTCTGTGTGAATGAAGAGAAATCCATTGTCATAGGTTATTGGCATTTTTTTTGATTTTGAAAAGTGCTTTGATACAACTTCCAAATACACATGTAAAACTGAGTTTTGTTCTCCAGACAATTGCTTAGGTTGTATCTGTAAAAGAAAATATTGATGAAAATGAGAATAATAATTCTAAGGTTATAAAATACGTTGAATTTCCAGAAGCCATTTTAAACTCATTAGAATAAAAATGAATATGTAAAAAGTGGTACAGGAGACAGGAGGGTAAATTAATTTTGTCCAAAGTCCTTCAGTGTCTATTATCATAAACAAGATTTAGCTTTAAGCAATTCAAATTCTTTTTGGTCCTGTGTTTCCTACATTTTACATACATTTAATAAAATTGCTACTATAGAAACTCATAAGAAAACTTCAGTTAATCAGCTCACTGGATTAAGGCACACTCTCTGTTCTTTTTGTACACCACCTTGACTGCTGTCTTGGAAACTTAGTATTACATCACTCACTTCTGCTTCCACCAGGTAGACACACTTTCCAATTTGTGTATGTAATTGCAAAAATCTCCTTTACTTTCAATGACGTGAATTTAATACATAACAATATGTGAGAAAAGGAAAAAAAAACCTTGTTTTTATGGAAATTTAGGTTTTGGAAATAAGGGATAACAGTTAATCGCTAAAACCAACTGCTATAGAATTAGGTATCTGAAATTATTGTAGAAATTTGGAAAACAGTAGAAATTCATAGTTATTCTGCACTCAGATTGCTTTCTGAGTGTCTTTAAATTCTTTCTCTACTTTTAAGAAAGAAACTAGAGAACAAGGATGTTAAAAGTATTACACTGTTAAAAGTGTACTATCTAATAAATAAGATTTGACACTCTAGTCAGTGGATTTACACTTAAAGAAAATATGGGGGCATGATATCAAACATTTGGCAAACAAAAACTCTTTACAATGTTAAGATACAATTGAAAGTTTATGGTACACATCAATTTGTATGATTCCCCCCATCTTCATCTGCTTCTCCCTTAACCACCTAAGCACTGTTCAACAGAACTTTGTGATGGTGGAAATGCTCTAAATCTATGCCATCCAATATGGTAGCCACGAGTCACACATGGCTATTGAGCACTTGAAATGTGGCTAGCGTGACTGAGGAAGTGAATTTTTGGTTTAGGGACATTTGATTGATTTAAATTTAAAGGTAAACAGCCACTGTGGCTAGCAGCTAACCTTGCATCTTATCAGATAAACAAGTGTCTACTGAAAACAACACTCTCAGGAAATGAACTTTAATTCTTGTTTTGAGGGGTGTGCTCTGGTGATTGAACTCAGGGCCTTGTGCTTGCTAGGCAAGCACTCTACCACTGAGCTATATCCCCAATCCAGTGAACTCTAATTCTTTATAAGCCTAATAAGTGGAAGAATTTGTTATGATATGAGGATATTTACCATAAAATCATTAATGAAAGAATTCCTATATTTGGTTAGAAAATATTCAGATCAATGTTTCTCAAACATGAGTAATATACATATTACTTGTAAAGGATAAAAGGTATGCCAGACTCTCCATGTTTATAATTTATTATTTGTAATAAAAATTTTTTTTTACACAAACCTAAAATTAGGTATACTATTATCTTATTACTTTTACTTAATTAAAAATCAAAAGAAATTTACAAAATGAAGTAAAAATATTTTAAAAACTCAGTGTAATTTTAATTGTGAGCTCTACACAGTTCAATTTTTAATTTCTTTTATAAAGAACTCACTCAAAAAATAAATAAATAAAGAACTCACTCAAGAGAAACACTGGTCTAAAGGAACCCCAGACCTTGTTCCAAGTCTGACAGTCTCTAATTTTTCTTGTTCTTCATTAAGTATCAGGATTTGTAATAAGAAATCAGTTGTGGTTGGGGATTTATCTCAGTGGTAGAGTGCTTGTCTAGCAAGTGCTAGGTCCTGAGCTCAATCCCCAGCACACACACACACACAAATTAGTTGCAAGCATATCTCTAACCAATGTATAATATATGTTAATATGCAAAGTTATTTGATCAAAGTTGTTCTATTAATTAGAGGTTTGTCAGTGAGAGCTATTCACTTCAGTAATTAACATTTTATTAGTCTTAGAGGGTATAACTGGAGATCATTGGAGTTTAAATAAAGAAACATTCAAGAGCATCCATGGATTTTTGTGAGCAATGCATCACAGATAAACATTCATATTCATATCTCTCTATTTCTCTGTAATGATAATTTTCATAGCAATAAAGCATTTTCAATTCGTAGCCAGATGTTTTCACTTTAGCACAATTTTATTTTCCAGGAGGAAGAATGTGAGCATTTACATGCATTGTTCAAAAAGAAGACATAATTCTGTTTAGAATTTTCTGTTTCACTCATATTACTATTAGGAACTGATAACCATCTAATCACATGGTGGTAGAGTGCTGCAAATGATGAAATCTCTACATTATCAGTACTCAAATGTTTACATTTGTATCAAAAATACCCTGTATATATAAAGAAAATGAAGAATAAATACATACCGTTAAAAAGGCAGAGTTTTGGAATTTATTTTCTGGGGATAAATTAACATATCCTGACGAGTAACTAAATTTCTTATCAGGATAACTTTTAAGAGAGATCGTGGCATCAAATGCTTCAGTGTATCCATAAACTTGAATTACAATATTTTCAGATGCTCCTACTCGGATTACTTTCGGTGCTGAAATGACATATCTGTTGAAATAGGAAAAGAAAAGTTCCGGTTTCTTTACATGACATTATAAAAATACTTCTGATGTTGACTTTTCCCTCGCTCGAAAGATTCAATTTAAAATGGAGTATTTCAAGTTAAAATGATTAAAATCAAAAATTTACTTTCTGATCTATGATAATTTCAGCATAGTTTCCAAGAAGAAATAGTTTGGACTTAAGACCAGAGAAACAGAGCTAGGGGTTTGGGGTACATTTAGGAAGGTAGTAACAGCGCCTCCCCTGGCCCTCCTGCAGGCAAGAGGCCTTGGTGGTGACTAGAGCCAGACACGGGGTCCTTCTGTTTTTCTCCCCAATGAAAAAAAAAAAGCATCCGGCACTAGTCATTGAATTCCAGCTCTGCCATCTGCTGGCGTAATGACTGAAGTAAACGCCACCAATCTGAAGCAAAAATAATATACCTGCGGAAATACCACTTTTTAAAAAAATCAAGCTGTGGTTATGGTTAAACAAAAGCATGTTTATGAAAGCACCCAGCATGCTTAGTACTCGATAAATAATAAGATTCACTAATTTCACTAAATTAGTTGAAAGGAAGGAATAATAGAAATATTGCATTATACTAATGAGTGGCTAAAGACAAAGACAGAAGACAAGTAAACTGGCAAAATGTCCTTGAAAATTAAAATAGTGACTGATAGAGGACCTGAAGGACCTCAGCTGCAGGAGCATTCAACAGCAATAATAATAGCAGTAAATCGAGTAGTTATGTATCAGAGCCCACGTTAGGACTTTACATAGAGCAATTTTAATCTCTAGAGCAAGTCCATGATGTAGCACTATTAATCCTATTTCCTACGTGATCAGAGATTAATTTGATTAAGCCCACATGAATTCTAAGTGAAGGAGCCAGGTCTTTACATCCAGGTATCTCTTAGGTGTTATGTGTATAATTGAGACTAAGATCACAAGCACTTTCCATAGATTGTTCTCTCAATATTATTTTTCGTGCAATTTATACGAGAATGGGAGTGAATCTATACAAGTTTTCAAAACACATTTTAAAAGGGGTGGATTTTTTCATTGTCTTATTAAATGACAACCTACAAATATCAACTAGATTATTAATAATATAGCTCCAAAGTATCTAATTTGAATAGTGGCAGCTGTGAATTATTACAAAGAAAAAGAATTGTTTACCAGCCCAAAAGAGCATAGTGACTAAGTCAAGTGGCCCACTAGACTTAGGGTTCATCCCAACTCACGACCCCTGAAGAATTTTGCAGGCTCCTGCCAACATTATATAGCATTTTAAAATTATTTAAAAATCAGCAAGTTTTTAGTAGCAATAAATTAGGTTGGCAGCAATTAAATACCTTAAAGCACCTGGCAGTTCTTCTCCATCACTAAGTTGGAGCCATTTACAGGCAAATAGAAGACTCCAGACTTGGAACCATCAACTGATACATATGCTTAGCAGGGGACCACAGACAATGAAAAATGGTAACAAGACACATTTCCTAAAGCCTTACTGTGTGCTAGGCACCCTTCTAAACACTTTATATACATACAACTTATCATGTTGCTACAACTGCATACTTGGCAAGGAAGATCTTAATTGTTCCCATATAAGGATGAACAAACTGGTAATAAACTTGCCCAAGGTAAATTATAGAACTCAGAGCTAAACATGAATGGTGTGCTTCCAGAAGTAACAGCTTTAACAGCCATCATAAACTGAATTTATTAAGAATCTTGCAGTCAGAAAAATCAAGGAATGAAAAACTATTTCAATTTCAGTATCCTTACAGGCTCTATTTTTTTCAGTTTAATGTTGTTTTTTGTTGTCTATTGGTGGTAATGGTGAGACATAAAATATTCAGTGTGTAGAAGCCTTCAAAAGATGGCTCTGGGACCACCTTTATTCAAACTTTGGTCCTTATTGATGAATCATCCACATGAAGAATTTCATACTGTTATTTTAATAGCTGCAGAGGATCAGGCCCCAGAATTTGCAGAGGCAAGGATGTTACTTTGGCCTTCACCTAGTATATTTTTCTCACAGATAGTTAGTTGTATTGCTTGCTGCTTCACTGCCTTTGAGCTCTGTTGAGCAACACCTCTTTAAGAAAACTTTCCTGCCCACACTTCTAGATACTGCCCCATTACTTATCCTCTTTTTCTCCATTATCATCTTCGTTGTACCCCATAACTACCTGTTCTTTTTATTCATTCTTTCATTGGTTCATCCATTTTTTTATCTGGCTTTCCCACTAGAATGCAAGCTTTAGGAGTTGTATTTTCCTGTCTATCACATGGTAGGTGCTCAATAAATATTTGTTGAAGCAATCAGTTAAAGTCCTTGATTCCCATGTTGTAAATTGCACACTCTCACTTTTTCAGAGAAACAAGGGAATATTTTTTATTAAGGGCCAATGTAATGCAGTTGAAAGAATTTAGAATATCCCAGATAAGAATCTCCAAACCCTAGATTGTAGCCCTAGTTCTGCCACTCTTGTGAAGTCAATTAATCTCAATTTCTACAAGTTTCTGCTATTTGTCTGTAAAAAAAAAACAAATGGCCAGGTGATAAAATTTCAGAATAGTGATGGAAAATTCTATTTATGATGTTCTAAGCATGATCTATATTTATACTACATTTCATATATTTGTATATGCATGTATGACAAAATGGAAAAACTAAAGTGGCAAACAGAAGACCTTAATAAATGTCCTGATTTTGTCTCTGGCAGTGTGACATTTGGCCAATCACCTTCCCTATCTGGACTTATCCTATTATACAAAATGAATAGATTCCATTAGATAATATCCATTTACTTTTTTGTATCAAGATATTACTTCTAGATATAAGATCGGTATTTGTAAAACATAGTTTAAAACTCACAGGATTTCACAAAAATTTGTGAAGAATGAGTTCATAAATGTAGAAGTATTTGCAACAATAAACTTTCAAATCAGAGTATTAGAATCAACTTCAAGAAACTCTGGCTTAACTGTGTGTAGTCCAGGAAAAACACAAAGAAAACTAAGCACCCATATAGATAAGAAATAAATGCCAAGAAAGATTATAATTTTCAGTTTGTCTTTCACTGTTTTTGAAGAGGGATTTGAATAATCGCTTATTATTATTTTTTAATAAACAACAGTCCCACAAAAGCTGTCATGTTGGTAGCCACTTGTCAAATGAAAATGCTTCCACGACTTTCTCATTAGGAAAGGTAACAAGGCATCTGGAGCTCTCTGCAGCAGAAAGTGATTTTCAAATTAACACAATCTGTTGAATTTACTTTTTCACTCATCACCACTAAGATAGATTGTAAAATGTTTTGTCTTACTTACGTTTGTTCCTGTCCCAAACTTGTCTCCAGAAAGATGAATAAACAAAGTATTCCCAACAGGCCCATGGCCAGAGGTGGTATTAAACCAGGAATACCACCTTTGGGGAGCCACTTTCCTTTTCAACTGAGCTTCAAGAATTTGGATAAATAGTTCTCTAGTTAATTATTAATGTTAGAAAGAAGGTTTTTAAGTACGAAAACTAAAATCAGATTAGCAAACCCTTTCACATCCAGGGATAAAGACAGGAAGTATTCTATAGGAATTTATATCCGGGGGACTTATTTTTATTAATACAAATAAAAAGACTCTAAAATGGGACTTTGACACTAGACACCAGGAATCCCATTCTCTTTGGCATTTCTGCTGCAGACCAGAGTGTGTGCTGTGACATGGAACTACCTTAAGCCCCTGAAGTTTCCAGTTTTCTCTGATACTGACAGAGACCAACCTGGATTCAACCTCAAACTGAGATCCCTTTAGAGTGGTTCTGAATTAGATAAGGCTCACAAGGAGGTATTTGTAAAGAGAAAACCTGAGTGGCACCATTCTTGGTGCTGGAAATGGTCTAAGAGTAGCCAAGATCTGCAAAAAGGCAGTCTAACAACTAGCTATTAATTCATATAGCACTCATTCAAAATTTGCATTCATTCAGACATGGAATATTTTTATGCATGAAAAATCATACTATGCTGACAAGGATGTAGGGGGCCTTCCACCTTATTGATGGGAATATAAATTAGTACAGCACCTGGAAATCATATGGAAATATGTATAGCATTTCTTAACACAAGGAAATCGGTATAGCATCTCTTTAAAAAAATGAAAAAAATTGAGCTATCATTTTCTTCAAATCTACCACTCCTCAGTATACTCCTGAAATGAAGTCATCATACCCTAATGATAATTGCATATCCATGTTTGTTTCTGCACAATTTACAACAGCTAGCCTATGAAAACAGCTTAGGTGCTAGTCAATAGATGAATCTATAAAGAAAATGTGGTGTACATACAGAGTGGAATATTATGCAGTCATAAGGAAGAATAAAGTCATGTCATGTGCAGGAAATGGATTGAACTGGAGATCACCAAATTAAGTGAAATAAGCCAGTTTGAAAAAGTCAAATATCATGTTTTTTTGTCACATGAGAACTCTAAAAAGAAAAAATTTTAAAGGAGAAATTATAAGAAAGTAGAAAGGAAACTATTAGAGAAGAAAGGAGGTGGAGGAAAGTGGGAAGGAGAGGGAAGGTAATGGGGAGGTGAAAATAAAGTCTGTTATATGCATGTACGAATAGGACAAAGTGAAACCTATTTTATATAATATGCACTAAAATATTTTTAAATATACTTTTCAGTGAAGATTTTCATAATTTTGATGTAAGAACTCAAGAAAAATAAAATTTCTTGTAACAACTGAGACTAGTAACAAATTTAAATGAAAGAACATTTTAAGATTTTAATTACATTTATTTTTAAGATTTTTATGTTCATTAGAACATTTTTATTTATACCTTTCTTGTATTAGTACTATTTCTACCTTAATATATAATATGTAATTTACAAGTAATAAAACAGCTATATCTAAACATATTTGTATAAATCAGATATTTATGGCCACACTGGCATTTCTTGCTTTGAATTAATAAGGTTGTATTTATTAACAATTTAATAGTGAATTTATGTCACTAAAATGTTAAAAATCTGCCATATTGTCCGATCATCTAGCCCATGTTTCAAAAGGAAATCTGTAAAATAATTAAGCTGGGTTGCGAAAGATGAGTCAAGCTAAAATAAACAAAGTACTTTTGCCATCGTTTTCGGGAAAAGAAATTTTAGTAAGAGCAAGAACACTCCAGTCAGCATAGGTAATATTTGTTCTTAAAGTGGAAAGGAGTTTGCTTGCTTGTGCTATAAGCAAACATTAATAAATGTTATTTGCAAACCATTGGCCTGTTTCTCTGGTAGAAGTGTTTAAAGAATGATAGATCTCAAAGGCTCTCCATAGAGCACAAGTTCAACAATGTATAGGGCAGCCATTATGTTTAACTAAAACATTCTCAATCTGTCTTCTAGACACAACTCGAAGATGAGTTTTTATTTATATTTCAAAATGTGACCTGCGAGCAAGACTTTGGTTTTGTTTTTCGTATAAACACTGCTTTTCTAAAAGAGGAAAATCTCAGATAATGCAGCAACTTTGGTAGTCACTTAATTTCCCTGCTAAAGGCACCTGCCCTCCAGATGGACCCCGAATGCCATAACCTGGTTGCCAGCCCCACCTGACCTGGTCCTGCTTAGTTCTCTAGGCTTTATGCTCCATTCCTTCACTCTGGCCCAGTAGCTTGATCATTTGTGATGTTTCCTGAATTTGTTGAGACATGAAGTTGCTCCTGGAAGGGTATTAATTTTGTGTCTTTCAAATGGACATTCTTACACTCAGTAAAAATGTCTAGGAACCAATTTTCCATTAATATAAACTACAGACTCTTTTTCATCCATAACAAATGACTTTTATGTATATAATTTTCAAAACCAACCAACTCATAGGGAGGCAATATTAATAGAGAATGACAAGAGAAACAATGTAACTGTGTGTTAACGTTTTTAGAAGTTCAGCCCACCAGACCGCTCACTTCAGGTTCCTGTCCCCTAGCTAGTGTAGGACAGGTTGTATAACCCATAACATCTTATGTAATTTTCATGTTTCTAGTTTGAGTCTGGAGGCCACCAAGGAAACTGAGGTGTCTGCTGCGAATTAAATCATCCTAACTTGAGACTTGAATCCTAACTTGAATCATGCATGTATCTCCAAAAATAGGCTGTTACTAGGTGATTCTGAGTATAAGATGACATTTGTCCCTCAGCCTGCTTTTTGGCTCAACCCCCTGTCTCATGCCTTAATATTATTCTTACTTTATTTACACTCTCGATTTGATGAGTAATGTATGGGCTACTACTCCAACACTGCAGAACACAGTGTATTTAAGTGCTTTCCCTTAACATCAGTGTGAAAGGGAATCTTTGAGTACAAACTACATCCAGTTAGGGAAGCTTATAATACCTTTCATTAGTCAATTGTCTTGGTATAGTGTGTATGTGTGTGCACACGTGTATATGTGTGTGTGTGTGTGTGCTTATTTAAGTGGATTTAAAAATACACGTAGCCACAGAAACATAAGTTGAAACCAAATCTTCTAGGGAAGTCCCAGGTGTAAATAGAGGGGAGCTGATGTAGGTGAAGAAGAGTGAGAAGGCCCAGCCGTCTGCCCCATGTGGACCCAGAGGCAGCCCTTGGGGAGGGCTCCATGGGAAGCCCTGAGGTCCTTGGACACGTTGTTTTAAAACCATTGACTTTCCTCTACCAACTTACCCAAATTTGAATGAAATGAGTTTCTAGGCTAACCAGACCAAAGGAGAAACCAGCAGCTACAGTTTGGATCTAGCGCATTCCCAAAGGTCCATATGTTAAAAGCTTGTTTTCCAGAGTGGAGATGCTGGGAGGTTGTAGCTGTTTTTTGTTTTTTGTTTTTTGGGTTTTTTTTTTGTGTGTGTGTTGAGGATCATAGCACTCTTAAGAGATGAGGCATAGTGGGAGGTCTTAAGGTCACTGGTCTGACCTTTGGCCCCTGAAGGGGATACTGGTACCCCAGACCTTTTTTCTTTCTCCTTTTCACTTCCAGATCATGAGGGGAAAGGTTTTGCTCCATCACTCACCCCTCTGATGTGCTGCCCTTGACCATAAGCCTAGAAGCAATGTGCTTATCTGATCATGTGCAGATCCTCCATATGTGTAAGCCAAAATAACCCTTTTCTGTTTATATATTGATTATTTCAGGTGTTTCTTACAGTACCAAAAGGCTGATTAACACACCAATCTCTTTTTTTCTTGTGTTCAGGGTCCAGTACTTTAGCTCAGTTAAAAGTCCCCTTCCAAGTGACTTGAGCTATCGACATCAGACCCTGGAAGCCTCCCTTGTTCCTTCTCAGTTCTGTACCGATATCTACATCCAACTTTAGCATACCAACATCTCATCAGACTTCATTACATACTGTGAACAACTTAGAAAGGATAGTGGAAAAGTAAACACTTTGGTGGTGGCAAACCTCTGGCAGGCATGCCACAGCAGGCTGTTTGTATCACTGAAAGCTCTAAAAGGTTCACCATCACTGCAGAAAGACTTTCACACATTACCCTAAAGCCACTCATCTAGGAATGCTCTTCATGGCATTTTTGGTAATATCAATAACTAGGATGCAATTTAAAACAACAGAATGATAAATAAATTACTGTATATTCATACAATGGAGTGCAATGTTGCCTAAAAAAGCCAAGTCACAAATAGCACAAAAAGAACAACTATTATGTAAGTTTAAAAATATAAAAACATTTCGTTATTGATCAACATGTACATTAATAGTAATTATATAAATATATGGCTCCCAATTCACTGTGGATGAATTTATATTTAAATCCCAAATGGTGACTAAGAAAAGATGGAGAAGAGAGCCATTGCTTACACTATTCTTGTAGTCTCCAGAGTAGTGAGTTGAAATAGCATGTCCCAAAAGGCCACTTCAGGTCCTAATCAATACAGGAGAGGATTTAAAGGTAGGGATAGGAGGTGGCTGGAAAAGAATAAGTTGAAAGAGAAAAATGTTGAATAATAAGTTGAAGTTGAAAAGTGTTGGTGGAATGCAGTTAAGCATATTTTCTTCAGAGGAAACAGAGACAATATAAAAAGGAGAAGTTGCCCACTCTCCTTCATCTCTCATGGTTTTATAACCTTACTGAGCTGATCTCTCTGTACTGAGGGTCTAATGAACCGTCTAATGAACAAGCTCAGCCCATTAACCCCTTTGGCTCCAATGACATGTTTCTTTTTTTCAATCTTACTTCTCACTCAACTTAATTTCCTTCATCTAATTCTAGCAGCTATTGCACATCCAGGGGCCAGGTGTGGCAGCCAGCCTCCAACACTGACCCTGGTTATTGTCCCCTGTAGAAGTCACTCACTAGCGACTGGCATGATTTAGCATTATCCACACATCACAGATAAACAATCTGATAATCAGAGTTAAAACAAACAAAACAACCTGGAGTCATATAGAAAGAAGTAGACATGGTCACCTGTATAGTTTGAGAGTCACAGTGCAAGCTGAAAATGTAGAATTCCTTGTTTAAAAAAAGCAGGAAAAATGTTGTTAAAGCATTAAAATATAGAGTATTTTCCTTTCTTCTGTACCATCTCCCTCAATGTGTCATGCTATTTTTTAAATTTTCTTTTTAATGTCATTAAAATTAAAATGTTACATTATTGGCATGAATTTTACTATTCATCTTCATATTGCACAAAATCAGTTTTAAATACAAATATAAGAGCATTCCACTCATATGTGTAGTTACCAAAATTACACATCTGGTATACCACAGCTCATACATTTATATTTCATATATATACACACACATTATGGTGGACTTAATGTGGTCAACTTGCGCTAGAACGCCCAGCTGGAATGAGTTGGTGTGATTCTGGGTGTAGAGGATCTACCTGAGGATTGTTGCTGATGCAAAATAAAGCAGAATGGGAGCAGAAGATCATTGGCAGGCTGTTTCCCAGGAGAAGCTCTGCTGCAGCTGGTTCTCCCGAAAGGAACTCAGCTGTTCTCATTGAGGTAGGAGCTTGGGGCCTTGCTGTTGTCAAGGATGGCTGCTGTTGCTTCAGGGGAGCTCTGGTCTTCATCTCTGCTGCGAGCATCGTATCCTAGTTCCAGTAAAGATTTCTTCAGCCATGATCTGCAGACACTGACATACATGGGACAGTGCTGTGGGCTCCCAGTCCTTGATTGGATCTGTTGGGTCTCCAGTGCCTAGAGACACATTTGGCACTCTTCCTGTGTTTGGCTTGTGGGTGAACATTGTAACATACAGATGTCCTGTATTAAATCTTCTCTCTTACAAACCACTGACTCTAGAAAAGCTAACTAAGACATATATTTCATTCATCCCAAAACAGTGGAAATGTTGTACACAAATAACTTTCATTTTTGATATGTTTGTTCTAACAGTATTCTCTATCTTTGCTAATTGACGAATAAGGAAAGCTTGGAAGGAAAAGGAGCTATAGATTATCCTATTATTCCTCTTCTTTTGATGTTACCATATTCTGTGTAAGTAGTTGCCTGACCCAGGAAAATGAGTAAGAATGGATGTGATAAGTTTCCTTATTTTTCAGCATGTTATTGCCTTCTTTCTGTGCTTAAAAGAGATCCTAGTTCCAATCAGAAACACAGCTTCTTTGGATTGTCAATGCCCTGCTTGCTCAGCTATAGACTTAACACACTTTCCTTGCTTTCAGTTTGAGTCTCACTAAACTTCCACACACTGTGGGTGTCTTAGTTAGGTTTTCAGAGCCAATGGTTGTAAGAGAGCAGATTTAATAGAGGACATTTATAAGTTACAATATTCACCCACAAGCCAAACACAGGAAGTGCCAAATGTCTATCTAGGCACTGGAGACCCAAAAGATCCAATCAAGGGCTGGGAGCCCACAACACTGGCCATGTACATCCATGTCTGCAGATGATGGCTGAAGAACTCTTCACTAGAACCGGGATATGATGCTTGCCGCAGAGATGACAGCCAGCGCTCCTCCAAAGCAACAGCAGCCATCCCCGATGACAGCAAGGCCCCAAGCTCCTTCCTCAACGAGAATAGCCAGGTTCCTTTCAGGAGAACCAGCTGCAGCAGAGCTTCTCCTGGGAAACAGCCCACCAACTAGCTTCGGCTCCCACTCTGCCTTATGTTGCATCAGCAACAATCCTCAGGTGGATCTTCTATGCCCAGCATCACACCAACTCAGTCCAGCTGGGCGTTCTGGCTCAAGTTGACCACATTAAGTCCACCACAGTGGGTCACCTGGAATTCTGCGTCAGGGAGTATTGTGAATGTTCTACGTGAAAGAGGAGTCAAGGAATGATGACTTTGCTTCTAAAACACAGGGTAAAGATAAAATGATTAATAACTTCAAAACAGGCTGGATGCTCATGAAGCCGGCCAGCCCTGGAGGAGCTGAGCCAGCAATGAACTCATATCTGATGCTCAAGACAAATCTCTAAAAGGTCACACAGAGCCTTCTCTAATAATGCAGGAAAAGGTATTGGCAGAGTGATCAAGGCATGTCAACAAGATGAGAAATATTTAATAGTATAAGTAATGTTGAACAGGTGCCCTTGGTTCTGTGACGGTTAATACTATGGTCTGAGTATGTGTGACCCCTAAAATTCTTATGCTGAATTCCAGTCACCAAAGTAATTGCATATAAAGAATTCTTTTTTGGGTGGGCTGCTGAGGATAGAACCCAGGGCCTTGAATCCCCAACCCAGAATTCTTGATGGATAGTCTTTTTCTGTCAGCAATTTGAATATATCATACCACTACCTGTGCCCTTTTGTTTTCTGATAAGTCAGCTGTTATTTTCTTTTTCTTTTTCTTTTCAGATTCTTTATACCATGGTGTGCTACATTTCTGTTGCTATTTTCAAGATTTTTCTCTATGTCATTGACACTTGGCAGTATCATCGTGATGTATCCATGGCTTGTCTCTTGGAATTTATCATACTTGGAGAAGTGGCGTAGCTAGTCTGTGCATCTTGGGGTGGTCTTTCATGGCCACGGTCAATACAATTTGTGTGTAAGCAGTCATGCAACTAAAGATGCTGCTGCACTCAGATGCAGATAGGAAACTTGAGCTTAACATCAAACATAGTTCAAAAGAACTGTGAATTATTATTGTATAATTTTCCTTTTAGCCAATAATGCTGCCCCAAAATTGTGTGCACCAGGGTGGACCACCCCTTCTATTCTCACCCCCAGAGCTACACCACAGATGTGGAGTTTACTGATTTTTTTTTTTGATGTGTAGATTAAGACTTTCATCACTTTCGGAAGTTTTTGATCATTATTTTTTCAAAAATTTTCTGCTCCTTTCCCTCTTTCCTTTCCTTCAGGAACACCCTTTGTGCATATATTGGTGTATCTGATGTACCAAGGTCTCCCTTTCCACATATGCTGGTAAATTTTATGGCATTCAAAATGGTATGCTGAGACTTGATTTTGTTTCTTTTTCTCTTTGCTTCTCAGATCATATCCTCTCCACTGATCTGTCTTTAAGTTTGCTGACTTTTTCTGCATTTTCAAATCTACTGTTGAGTGCCTCTGGTGAATTTTTCATTTCAGCTATCCTAGTATTCAACTCTAGAATTTCTATTTGGTTCTTGTTTATAATTTTGATCTCTGTTGATATTGTTTATTTGGTGAGATATTCTTTTATGCTTTTACTTTGTCACTGGTGATGGAACCAGGGGCCTTCATAGTGAGCTACGTTCCCAACCTTTTTTTTTTTTTTAACTTTTTATTTTGAGATAGAGTCTTGTTAAGTTGCCCAGGCTGGGCTAGAACCTGTGATCCTCCTGCCTCAGACTCCCAGAGAGCTGGTATTACCGATGTCATCCTTATATTTTCTTTTAGTTCTTTAATCGGATTTGCAATACCTAATATAAAGTCTTTTTCTAGAAAGTTCAGTACGTAGGCACCCCCAGGGAGTTTTTCTGTGGGTTTTTCCCCTTTTGTATGGGCTGTATTTCCTGCTTTGTTGCATGTCTTATAGTTTTTTGTCATAAACTGAACATAAATAATATATAGGGCGACTCTGAAAAATCTGATCAATAGGTTAGGTTCGAGCTTTTAGAAATGCTTCTATTTTTATATGTTGGTGACAATTCAAAACTTTAAAACTTTACTTATTTTGCAGTCCAGGATATCAAACCCGGGTCCTTGTACATACTAGGCAAGTGCTCTACTACTGAGCTACACTTCCAAGCCTTTTTATTTATTTTGAGAAGTAGTCGTACTTAGTTGCCCAGGTTAGCCTCAAACTTGTGATCTTCCTGCCTCTGTCTCCTGAGTAGCTTGGATTTTTTAAAACAATCTTTAGCAGCAATATCCAAAAAGGTCATAGGGCCAGAATGATTTTCAATGAAACTTGCCCTTTGAGACTCTGAAATAAGATGTGATGGTTTTCATTTAGTATAATAAAGTCAACGACTTATTCCACTGGAAGACATGGAAAGACAAGTATGCAAGGATGCCTTGCAAAATTTAGTCAACTTTTAAAATTAGTATTTATTCTGGGAAATTTGGGAAATATAATCTATTTAGTATATCTTTAGCTGATTTCCTAATAAGAATTTCATTGCTGCTTCTCATAAATCGTATCAACAATGACCTCTGTCCACGTGTTTCTTCCTTTTCTGGTCCATCTCTCATTTCCATTTCTGTTCTCTATAATATATAATTAAGTACAGCTTATTTTTTGGGGGTGGCTTATGTTTCCAAGTCTTAACCATGCTTCACTTTTCTCATTTAGAAAATAAGAGATAACTTTCTACTCAGTCCACCTAAAAGAATGGTTGCAAGTTTCAAATAATTAGATATTCAGACAAGCATAAACTGGTTCTGCTGTTTCCTAGTTTCATTTCTTTGAGTTTTTCTCCTTTCATATTGAGATTGCTAATGAAAAGACATCTCCTGATTGTTTCCTACTAGTACCCAAAGTTCTAGCATTACATGTGTAATGGAATTGTTGCTGTAGTTTATCCTGTGGGATGGGATCTGTTGTTTTAAATGGCATTTATGTTTCAAGTGTTAGCAGTTTTATCAGGAATTGTATTCTCTCATCAATTCATCAAATGGCTTTTTCAAATTTGAAAGCATTCAGAAGAAATCATAATTAGCAAAAAATAATTCCAATATAAGCCAACATAAATAAAAAAAATTCCCATAGGAACATTCCCATCAAAGATACAAAAGAAGATTCTTGATAAACTGGTCTGTCATTCCATTTCATCATTTGGTAAAGTTAGCAAGGTGGACATTCAGCAGTTGATCATTGGATAAACAGATTCTTTGGCGCCTTGGCTTTGTGTGGTTGGCATTCTGCTGACTGGATGGGGAAAGCATGCTGAGGGGAAAGAAAATATGTAGAACTTCTATACAGAAATGTTGTCTAAATTGTTTACAAGTACAGGCTGATATATTGTTTGTGCAATCAAAAAAAGTACAAAATGAGATATTTGAGACAAGTGTGTGAAGAAAATAGGACAGAGGTAAGAGTTGGAAAGATGAAATAAACCTGGGGTTGAAAAGTAGCAAACCAAATGCATCTGATAAATTCCTGCTCACATATTTTACTTGTTAGAGGCAATGAAAACAGTATTAAACAAGACTTTATCTTAATTAGAATTAGGTTCTCTATATATGACAGACAATCAAAATAACTGTTGCTTAAATGAAATATGCATTTATTTCTCTCTCACATAAAAGAAATCTAGTTATGAGCAGTCAAAGGCTGGAACAGAGCTTCACATATCATAGGGCAGGACTGATTTTTTTGTCCCACTAGCCTGGTACCTAGTTTCCATCTTCATACTCTGTGGTCCCAGAAGGTTGCTGAAGCGCCAACCAGCATTTCTGAGTTGAGGGCTGGAAAAAGAAGGAAAAAGAGATACCTGTCTACTAAATCAACTCTCATTGTGTAGCATTCCTGGAAGACTCATGCAATTCAGACCTCCTTGTGGGACTAGGGTCTTAGCTATACCGAAATTCAAGGGAAACTGGGCAACATGTGGTTTTAGTAATAAGAAGGAAAGAAAGAATGAGGGCTGTATTTGTTATTGGTTTCTTCTTTTTTCTCCTTTTGCATTTTATATTCACAAATATTGCTTATCAACCGCTTAGAAACATGATATTAAACTTTATCAGAATTATTAAAGATATTTTCATGGGGAGCAATATAGAGTATTCTCCTTTATTAGAAGGCAGAATTTATTTAAGAAATATATTGAAATATTTCTTTTTAAGACCTTAATCATATTTTTTTTACATTTTAGCAAGTGTGGTGGTGCATGCCTGTAATCCCAGCACTTGTTGAGGTAGGAGCACTGCAAGTTTGTGTCCTACCTGGGCAACTGAGTGAGAGCCTATTTCAAAATAGAAAGGGTTGGGGATGGAGAGCCATGTGAAGGCCCCGGGCTCAACCCCCAGTGCTGCCAATCAATCAAGCAATGTCAATTTTGCTAACATGTATTCGACCAAAACAGACATTTTCTCTGGCTGTCGGTGGTCACAGATGAGCACAGGACCAGGCAGATAGTCAATAGAAATGTGAGTACCAGAAGCCAGCCAAGAGAGGGCACAGGGTCAGTCCAAGTTTTGTGAAGCACACTTTGATAGTACCAAGTGATACCCAATAGGAGCAAGAAAGAAATACATATATATACAACGTTCGAGGGTTACATTTGTGTTTGGGAATTATTTTGTGGCTCTTTGAGCTTCAGCAACATGAATAACTTCTTATTCCACTCAGCAGTTACTCTCCAATCCTTCCCTTCCCCAACACCTAGCAACCACCAGCCTGCTTTCTTTTTCTACAGATTTACCGAGGGAAACCATCTCTCATCTCCCAGCATTCCCAACAAAACATGATGTTATTCCCGCCTACATTTTCATTCAGCTTCCTCCTGATAATTATAATTTGGAAGGTCTCCACCACTTCCCTGATCCTCACACTCTCCCCCTCCTTGTGCACTAAAGTGATTTTACCCTTAGATTTGTCAGCCACTGAATCTAGGGCCATGCACTTACCTACTTACTTAGATTCCTGGAGTTTTGATGTTAGAAACTGTTCCTTTCAAACGAGTCTTGTAATATTGTTTATGACCAAGAAGTGGTCTCTGTAAACCTGCAACTTCAGCATATCAACACACAGACCTACAAGAGGAGACAATATGAGTACAGACCAGTGTATTTAAATTCCTGTATTTGTGTTACTTTGTAGACAGAAAAAAATATCATACCTTGAGTTCCCTTTTTTCCTCCCTGTAATGCTCATTGCTCCTGAAAGTTCTATTTTATGACCATTATCTGCTTAATGAATTGATATTGAAGACTCTACCATGGGCCAGCTACTCTTTCAGCTAATGAAATGAAATAGTGAACAGGACAGACAAAATTGCTGCCTTCTTGGAGTTTATATTCCACACAAGGAAATATAAACAAAGATGTGATAAAATGTCAGCTGATACCTAGTATGAGGCAGGGTAATGGGAGAGAGGACATGACAAGGGACAGATGATCTTTTTTTTTTTTTTTGGTGCAGGGGATCGAACTCAGGGCCTTGTGCTTCTTAGGCAAGCACTCTAACCACTGAGCTAAATCCCCAGCCCCCAGATGATCTTTCAGATAGGCTCATCCTATAGGATGATCTTTTAGATAGGCTGACATATGTGAAAGAGAGTAAGTTGGGGGATATCTGAGAGACAAAAACTTTGTTACGGACATTCAAATAATAGTCATTAATAAAGATTTTTCAAAATGATTATTCATGAATTTAAAAAACTTTTTATTATAGACAATTTCAAACCTATACAAATTTCCATCCTATACAAATGGAGAGGATGGTATAAAGAACCTCCATGTACTCACTACGCAGCTTTACGATTACTGACTCATGGCCAATTTTATTTCCTCTATGCCTCCCTCTCCTCACATTTCCTGAATTTTTTGTGGGCGTGGTACTGGGGATTGAACTCACCCCAGCATCACATTATTTCAGTATATGTCTCTCAAAGAAACAATTTTCCCCTTTAAACATAACTACAATCTCATTATCACATCCCCAAAAGCCAATGATAATTTCTTAATGTCATCAAAGAGTTATTTAGTATTTTATTTTCCTCCAGTAGTTTGTGACATTTTAAAACAAAATGGAAGACAAAATAGTCTCTGCTAGTCTTAGAATAATTTTATTCAAGACACTAAAGTAAAAATATAATTTATTTACCAACAATCTTTGTTTTAAAGATCCAGTCTATTCTGCTACAGGCCTGAATGTTAATTAGTTCCTGATGACTAATAAGTAAAGGAATGATAGAAATGTATCCCAATGATATTTATACAACGTTTTTCTGTATTATTTTCTATCACTATGCTATTAAGCAGCTGAACATAAAATACACTACTCACCTGAATGCAGTCAACAAATAACAGATGGTATTCTATTACACGAGGCCCCTTTTCACTCTTCCTTTTGGCTCAGTTTGGCTACCAATCTCCCCAGATCTTGCACATTTTGTTTCCTCTCTGACTCAGCAAGCTCTGCCTCAGCCCTTCCTTACAACTCCTTCAGTCATGCTACCTTTACTCTTAAAAAGGAAAGCAATAAAGTATGTGTACTGGAAGGTCTTCTGTTAAAATTAACGTTTTTAAAAAAACTTCATTAGGATTGTGACTCTGTTGTTA
>PVJO010018948.1:0-35427 GCA_004026905.1 Hystrix cristata | reverse complement strand
CAAGGAGTTACTGGCTGAGGGGTGTACGGAGGTTTGGGAAGTACTCACCTGCCTCTCAGGCTGCGGGAGTGCTAACACTTGTCTTCCCCTCTGACATCCCGGTAGAAGCTAGAATCCAGGACATATAGCCTTGAAAGAGTGTATTTTCTGGGAGAAAACGAGGAGCTGCAATTTTTAAGTTCCTTTTGCACTTCTTCTGCAGACAGAAATCCAGGGAATGGCCCCTACTGTCTTAGTAATTGTGATGCTAGAGCATGCTGGAGTTGCACCCTGTGGGCCCTTATTATCTAGCATTAGGACCCTTTTTATAACCTGTCCGGCAAACGATTCAATTCCAGAACACCTTCCAAACTGTCTCAACCCTGAGATCATTTCTGAAACCAATGGGCCTTAATTTGGGCAGTCGCAGAAAAAGACCTTGAAATAAGTTTTCAAGCACCTTACTGATATGTTCTTCATTTCCAAAATATGCATTATCAAACTTCTTACTGAGAACAACCAGGGGACACTCAGAGTCAGAGTAGACACACTTTTCAGAATTGTCCCTGTCTGACAGAGGATCTGGGGTATTTACTGGCTTGAACAATCCACCGTTTGAGGGTTGCTCCAATGGGGTGTTGACTTCCTGGCCTACTCTGAGTTAGAGCAACTAAAATTCACACACTGAGTGGGAAAGCATAAGGTGATGGGGATGGAGCACCAAGAGCCATGCTATAGCAAGTTTGACCAAACTGTGCATAGTATATTAGTTACATGGAGTCGTTTTAGCTATTTATTATACTTTTGCTATTTTCTCATTCTTCATTGGGTAGGTGAAGTTTGTTCTTTGTCTTTTTATTTTGTTTTGTGTTTTGGTAGCTTGGAAGTCATGCATTCTATTATGGTAGTTACACTTACATTTTGATGGCTATGATAGTATCTTCCTCCTAACTGGATTAAAAAATATCTGAGATTTCACATTTATCTTTCCCCCATAATCCATTCTCATTTCTTGACTTCACACACTATGCAGTATTATCTTCATATTCAAGGCTTGTAACAGGTCAATGGTTGTTCTTATACACACACACACACACACACACACACACACACACACACACAAATTCTGTTTGGTAAAAATCTCCCGAGTGTGAGATTGAACAAGCCAGCAAGTATTTGGAAAAGGGGCAAGATGAGGGACAAGGTGTGTCTGTCAGCTTTTGTCACTGTGGAAAGTGACCAGTTCAGATGGTCATTACCTGACAGGTAGAACTGACTCCAGAGATAAAGCAGGGTAAAATAGAGCAGGCAGCAAGAACTGTGGTTGGGAGTTTGGCGGAGCTAGCACAGGAGATGAGTGACTTGTGGCAGGTGACTCTTCCTGGGTCTTCTGATGGGCTCACTAACATGACTCCCAAGAAAGGCAGTCGAAATGGCCAGCCTGAGTAGCAGGAGTGCCAGCCAAAGATTGCAGTGTGGGTCCAATTTGGGAAAAACTGTTGTTCTTTTTCTCTTATTCCTTCTCTACACTCTACACTTAAGGAGCTAGAACTGGCACAGGGAGAAAAGTTAACATGCTTAACAAGCCCCCAACCTACCTCAGGTAAGTCTTTATGTCTTAGCTCCTCCCCGGGTAAATTGTTCTCTAGCTGCAAGCCTATGAAAACAAATGTAGTTTCCAAAATACCACCATGGAATGGGCACAGGACAGTCATTTCTAGTTCAAAATGGAGAAATGGGAAAGAAAGTTGCAAGGAAGTATAAAACCCTTAATTAGCTTATGTTAAGGCTTGAGAATGATCTTCACTGACGCCATGTCCTGCCTTCTGGACACATTAAGGTAGGAGCTGGGTCCCTGAAACTCGAGTGCACCCTGGCCACACACCATGCACAGCTCTACCAGGTCGGAGTTGCACAATGGTGGCTCTGTGGTTGTAGGGCCTCTGGGGGTGGCCCCATTTTCATGGCTTCACTGTGCGTTGCCCCTCGTGAGGACCATTCTGTGGTAACCTTCGAAATCTCGTGGCCATATATATGTGCCTAAAGAGGTAGCACCACATGAACACTGCCAGGGTTCACTCCTCCTGCCCCTGGCACATCAGCCCGAGGTGTGCCTCGGCCCATTTTAGGCACAGCCCGGGTGGTGGAGGTCACTGTGTCAGAATGTGGATGCCCTGGCTCCTCTCTCAGTGGCATCCTGGGTATGGCAGCACCCACCATGCTTTCAGGATCCTCTTCCTGCGGCTTCTCTCTGACCATACTAGATTCCTGGCTTGGCCTCACCCTTGACTTTTTCTCGTAAACAAATCTTTACATTCTGCTTCCCTTTTAATTATACATTCCACCTTTGGATTTTTTTCTCTTGCTACATTTTACAATAAGCAGTGAGGCGAAACCAGAAAGGGAAAGGGCAGTGGCTGGGGGCAGGATGAGACCAAAGGTGGGTGGTACTCAGGCTTCCAGGATCTGAATATGACCGGGAGTTGGCTGGATTCTCATAATGGGCCTGGGGAGAGTGAAGAAAGAAAGAAGCATGAGTTCCAGGCTGCAAATTCTGTGCATGCTCTATTTAAACACCCTGCAAATTTTCATCTCCTTCCTGAACAACACCTGCTGTAGCTGCAAGGCCAAGACTTCTGGAAGCCACACTCGGAGTCTCTTCCTGTGAGTGAGTGGGTGAGCAGTGCGACTCGAATGCCCAGCCTCCTAAGGTGTCTTCTGCTCAAAGGAAGGCAGCGATTGGACAGGAGTAGGATCCTGAACAGCGGAGCAGGGACATCTGGGCAGAGTCCAGTGAAGCAGGCAGGATAGTAATTTCCATCCTTTCCTGCTGGAGACGTTTACCCGCCTTTGCCTGGGACGCTGCCTTGCAGGGGCCACAACTTTAGTATGGAGCTTGCCATCTCTGCTTCCAGACTAAAGTCCCGGAAGCTCCCAAAAGATGAAGCACAAAATAACCACACGAATTTTCCACACTCCCAGATTGAAATATGGGGAATGAGTAGGAATAGGTCTCGGGGGGAGGATCACGATATAAAGGGCACTTAGAGGTTGCTTTGGCTGAGAGCACTGACTTTTCATTGGGGCTTGCAGATGCCTGGATGAAAGCTAGACATCGCTGCCTTCACATTGCATCTGTTTCCTTCCGCTGCCTTAAACTGTGGGCCGTATTTCTGCTCAACTCTGCACATAGACACGTTGATCATCTAAGGAACACTTGTCAAAACTGGCAGTCCTCCCTCCGCAGAGCTGCCGTTACAGTCAACAGATCGCCACATCAGCTTTCACAGTGTCCTCTTCCAGACCTTTGGGACAGTGTCTAGAGGTCTCCGGTCATCGCCCTGAACTGGAAGGAGGATGCAGTCATTGTCCTTACTAACTCCATCTTTCGTACTTGTCCTTTTTGGAGTCATTCTCTTCTGCAGTTGCCTTTCATTGAAGGAACAACAGGTCTGACTGATAACATTTCTGATGAGAGCGGAAACTACTCTCGGGCAGCCGCAACTTTCTTATCACCAAAGAGCTCCCTGCGGCCCTCACGATCGTCACTGGCTAGACCCCAGTGTGACCAAGACTGCTTGACTGCGCGTACTTCTCCCTTCTCTCCTTGCGTATTCCTGGAGCCAACACCCCCCAGACAGGTCTGAGGATGCCGCCCCTGCATGCATGGCTGGACCAAGTGAATTTCTTACCTTCCTTACCAGCACGTTTTTCATTTGGCCTTTGGGGTGAGTCACTGGATCTGAAATTTTGGGGACCCCCCCCAACCCACCAGAGTCAGGCCTCTGGCCTAGAACTCCACTAGCAATGATGGAAACAATATAATGTTGGGTGAAGCTAAATTGACGTGGACCCATTAAGCAGATTCTGGATTTAGATTTTATTTTGAGTTAAAAATGGTTCTGTTTATCTAAAATATGGGGCCAAAGACAGTATAGAGAAAAGGAGATCACCTTTATCCTTTCCCTTTACTGTAGTTGTCTTGTGGTTTCTTTAGCTGGATCAACAAACCAAATTGACACAAGATAAAAGCATCTAAGTTTTATTTTGTATGTGGAGACTCTAATGAGACAGTGAAGATCCAAAGATATGGCAACAGCAAGATGTTTTTTTAAAAAGTTTTGGACAAAGAAGGATAAACTTGAAGTAATGACGGGAAAAAGGGATTTGGGCTAAGGGCAGGGAATTCTGAGGGATCCCTGGTAGGTATGTAGGGAGTAGAGAGTTAGTGAAAGATGAAGCTTATTTCAGAGAGTTTGTTGAGGTCCACTGCAGCCCCAGTTCCAGTCTCCAGGGATAAAGACTGCTTTCTGGCTCTGGTGCACGGAAGGTGCCCCTCTCGAAGGAATCTTTATTTCCATGTTTTTCCAGTGTTTTCAACTCGAAGTAATGTTCTGTTTTGGCATAGGATGGCACAACCTTACTTTCCCTCAGTGGCCTATTCTAAATGAAGCTGAAATGCTAGATCTGTGTGGGTCTGCTATAGAAAAAGGGTATGGAAAGGCGCAGGGAGATTGGAATAGCAGAGTGAAAGTGTCATGTAAGACCCACTTTCCTCAGGAACATCCAAAGGACCAGCGTTTTGTGACTACTGTGAGAAACAGATTCCTGAGGAGAAGCCCCAGCATCACTGAGGAGCATCGGGGGCATTCTTCTCTGCAGGTCAGATGTTACAATAGGGACTGCTATGTACTGTGGTGCCTAAATGCAATGGAGATGATGGGCTCCCAGCACTGCATGGACTAAGTGGTGGCATCTAATCACCAAAGACAAGGTGGGAACCTGGGTGTGGTGGTGCATGTCTGTAATCCTAGCACTTGAGAAGCTGAGGCAAGGAGGATCGCTGTGAGTTTAAAGCCAGCTTGAACTATGTAGTGACACCCTGTCTCAAAACAAACAAACAAACAAACACAAAAAAAGAAAGACAAGGTGGGAATAGGTAATGTACTAGACGGTAAAGCCAGATATCAGTATCAGAATAGAGTGACTTGCAGGGACCTGTGGTGTTCATTGGCTGATCATGGTTTCCCTACAAAAGAAGTGGTTGGGAATTCTAATAAAATTTGTTTTTTAGTTTCTACTGCATTTATTACTAATATTAAAAAGGCTAAGAAGAAAATTGATTCTCAGTTCTCCTGTGGCTCTCATCCCTCCTCTGGCCCTTCCTCAGGGCCAGCTCAAAATGGAACCTGTTCACCGCCATTTTTACAGAAGGCAACCAATACCCGGTTTGTAAGGGAAGAGGGTCTGAAGAGGGTGATGGCCCTGTTCAGTTGCCACCCAAAGACAGGCCAGGTGGGCGTTCTCAGAATCCAAATGAAAGGCTGGTGGCCTCACGATCACAGTCCAGCTGAAACAGGCTGAAGAGAAGCTGGGTGGGGAGGCCTGTCCGAGGCTTTGCAAGACATCCCTGGCCTGTGTCGGCCCTGGAATAACTGACAGTAGGGAGAGAACAGAAGGACCAGGGAGGCCGTCTGCGGAAGGTTCCACAGTATTCCATGTTGGGAAGTGGGGGTGGCCTGGAGGACACCAACAGCCTCACTCATTTTGGCAGAAAAACTTACTGGAGTGTTAAGTCACAAAAATGCCGTGGACACTGAGAAAGACTACAAGGGCACACAGTTGCACAACACACAGTGATCACAGACCGCAGAGGTGGGGATCGTGTGGCTGACAGGGACTGTGAATCCATAAACAGTGGGAGTGGCCTTTCAGGCCAACTCTGTACCAGTCATCAACCTGGCCGCCCGGTCAGACAACCAGGGGAGTTTCCTGGGCAGCTGGAAACACTGGGTGTCACACACAAAGGACTTACAGCTGGAATGGGTAGGAAACTGCTCCAGGGCTCTCAGAAACTGAGGGCAACACCGGAGGACAAGTGGACGGATGGACAAGAACGGCACCAAAGAGGTTCCTGTTCAGCAGTCATTTGGTGGAGGGGAAGATCCAGGAGCAGTGAAGGGAGCCGGATACTTCCCAATGGTGAGTCTGGAGGCTGGATCAGAAAGCAGTGCACACGCGCACCAGTGATGAAACACGACTCTGGACCCCAAATAGGGGTGGTAACTGGGGGTGGATGTGACACTGACTGAGGGTGCTGAGCTGTACTGCAGTCATCACGGGGCCACATAGAATGTCATGGCCACAAGGTGACAGAGGGCTCCTTCCGGCCCGGAGGGAAGGCGCAGTCTCAGAGGAAATCCACTGATGCCTGGGTGGTAGAGGGCACAGAGGTCCTCGTGTTGTTTGGAAAAGTGTTGCCAAACAGAGCTGTTGGGTTTGTTGGTCCCCATAACTTGAGGACCATCCTCCTGTGGGCAGGAATTCTGGATAAGAGACCAGCTTCTGAGCCTTGGAGGAATTCTGTGCTCCCGTGAACGCTTTCCTTTGAGGGACACCCATGGCCTGGCCCTGGAAAGGCAGGTTCAGCGGTGACTCTCCCCCCGCCACTCACAACTATCTGGCTCAACCTGGGGGGAGAGCATCATGGGGAAGAAGGGAAGCGTCTTACCCATGATGCTCTCCCAAATCAGCCTCTACCCCTGGGAGGGGGTAGAAGACTCAGTGTTGGAATCATTAGTCCCCTTGATCCTGGAGGCCCTCTGAAGAGCTCACTTGGCGTCACCAGTCCCCCTCCGCTGGCCATAGGGGGAGGGTCCGCAAGGCTCAGTGGTCCCTTAGGACTCTACTCTTCCTCCTCTCCAGTCTCTCCCCATTGGGCAGTGGGGCTATTGTGGTAGCAATGGTTGCTGCTGTTTTTGTTTCAGCATCACGGCTGTAGCAGGAATTTTGAAGAATTCTAATAAATTCTTGATTTGTGTAAGTGTGAGAGTTCCAATTCTAGTGAACAGAAGTATAACTTGAATCATGAAAATAATTCATAGGCCCTCAATCAATTCCCAGACTTGAGCTAGTTTGCGGAACCAGAGTTCCTTGCATGAAGGGGAGTTTGCTATACTGCCAAATCCATCCTGCTCAACTCATGCTGTTATTCTCCCAAAGGATCTATGGCCACTTACCAGTGTAACTGTGCACTAAGGAAAGGAAGATAATCAGATTTCTCGGGGATTACTGTGCACTGGCTCTAAACCACACTGATTCATGGAGACACGGAATACCATTCTGGTACAGTCAGAATTTTAGCTTGGGTCGACTTCACGGTGTGGGTCTAGTGGGTCCCAAGCCCGTCTTATGCTTATTTCCCCAGTTCTGGAATCCACAATTGTAATAAATATACTCTGCAACAGGCAGAGTCCCTATACTGGTTTTCTGACCTTTGGAATGAAAGACTTTCATGTTGAGAAAGGTCAACTTGAAGCCATTAGTACTGCCTCTACCTACAAAAGTAGTAAAAAAAAAAAAAAATTACCATATTTGAGAAAATCGTTCTGTTGCCAACCACTCAGATTCATATGCTCAGGTTCATTGGCTCATTGCTGACTAAATTAAAGGAGGTCATTTATTTTAGTAAAAAGGAAACAGGATTTATTCAAACTAGCTCTGAGGAGATGGATGGGCCCATTTGCCTCGAATCACCATCCACTGTGTACAGGTGTGTAAGGGTCTCTTACAATGAGGAACAGAGGGGAGGGAGGAGCACAGAGATGGTGCAGAGCTCCACACTTGCTTTATCACTTCCAGCTATCTTCAGGTCAGTCTCCCCTTCTTTGTGGAAAGGAAACTGGGCCCCAGCCCCCGGGCGCCTGCATCTTCATATTCTGTCACTTCTTTGGACTGAAGAGGGGAAATGTGTTGGTTATGTGCTCAGTAGGAGGAAGTTTGGAGAAGCTGCTCAGCTCTGAAAGAAAAATAACTTTTCAAGTCCTACTCTGGGGAGCTGGGTACAGCGCCAGGCTGAAGAACTCCAAAGATACAAGGATGGTGATGCTCCTCACACTCCTTTTCAAGTTGACGGTTTGGCGTATGTGAAAAGCAGATCTTTGTGAACAACAGGCCAGAATTATAGACTTATGCGATGATGCCAATTGCAGTCACTGTTGTAGATGTGAGTTTTTTCTGGTACCTGGTATTCAACTCTCAATCTAGCGAGCACACTGTACTCCATACTTCTTACTAAAACCTGTCAGAAGCAGTTTGCTTCCCATTAGTACAGCAACAGCACACCTTCCCCATTGTACCTTACAGTACCGACTCTCTAGCTCTACATCATACTTTAGTCTGCAGGGATCTTGGTCACATTTCCCTTCTTACCCATGATGCTCAGCTTCCTCCTAATGTTATACTGACTGGGCCTGATCAGGAAGTAGTAGGTGCTCTAGACTATTGGTAATACATTTGCATGGCAGTGGGTAGAAAATAAATGCCACAAGAATTTGGAGATCTTTCACTTAAGTGACATATCTAAAGATCCAGAAGTGCAGGTATATGTGAGGATTTGTCTCCTAAGGTGAAAGAAGCTTGCTGTGAATGTTGCCCCCTACACTGAAAAAGACACACACGCTTCACTTAGGTGTGACTCCAGGCCATTTACCAGGTGACTCGAAGAGCTACGAGTTTTGAGTGGGGCCCACAGCAAAAGAAAGCTCTGCTACAGCCAAAGTGCCATGCAGGCCTCTGTGCCACCGAGCACACGATTCAATAGATTCTGTTAGTAATTAGAATGCCTGGGACGGAGATGCAATCGGGAGCCGCTGGCCAGCTCCACAGCTGAATCGTAGCCCAGACCCTTAGGCTTTCAGAGTCGCCCCTCCTGGCGTCTGTGAATAACTTACTTCCATTTGAGAAGCAGCTTTTGGCTCATTATAGAGGTGAACACTTAACTCACGTGTCACCAGGCTGTGTGGCCTGAGATGCCCGTTGTGAACTGGGTGCTAGTTACCCACAAGGTCATCAGTCTGAGTGCACACAGCAGCACTCTTGTTACCAAGCGGAAGTGAAATGAGTCTGGACTGGAGCGGATCTCGAAGTCACAGCTAATTTACCTGAGGAACTGGGCCAAGTGTCCAGGGTTGCCCTTCCTACCACATGCCCTTTTCTCCCCAAGCCCACACCTATCGGCTCAAGGAGAGCTGCTGAGGATGCGTTGACTGAGAGAAAGGAAAATCCAGAGCTGGTTTCCAGAGGTTTTTCTATGATATGAAGACGCCAAAAGTGTAGATCGCTGTAGCCCTACAGCTCTTCTGAGACATCTTCAAAGGACAGCAATGAAGAAAATCTTCCCAGTGGGTAGAACTTGGACAGTGAACCTTGTTGTTCACTTTGCCTAGAAGGGGGACGGCCAGAGGTAAGAGTCCACACTAACTCATAAGCTGCAGTCGGTGATTTGGTGGATGGTCAGAGATGTAGAAGGAAAGCCAGAGACAAGGAAATCTGGGAAGAGGCATGTGCCTAGACCTCTCGGAATGAGCAAGGAATGTGGAAACGGCCTTTCTTCCCCCTACGCTGAGGTCTGAACCCGGGCGTGCTAGCCCATTGAGCTACATCTCCAGGCCTTTTTCTTCCTGAGACAGGATCTCACTAATCTGCCCAGCCTGGCGTCACACTGGTAATCCCAGTTACTCTGGGGGTGGAGGCAGGAGGATTGCAAGTACGTGCTGCTATGCCTGACCGGAATAGTCTTTAGATGACTCAGAACACCAGATATTGGCAAAATCTTAGGAGGCAAAGTCTTCCAGGATGCTGTATATGCTCTTACTCAGCGTCCGATAGGTTCCAGTTTCTCCCGTAGCCAGGTGTCTCGGGTCTGGGAACGTAGAGGTGCATGTAGTCACTATTGCTCCTAGTAGTCCACTGCTACGTTTTGTATTTCTCATCCCCACACACTTTGGGGCTGAAACCTTTAGCCAGCAGAGCCTAAGGGAGGAACAATTCCACCAGGAAACGACGAATGCATCCGATTCAAAGTGGAGACTGCCACCCCGCACTTGGGGCTCCTCGTACTCCTGGACCAACAGGAAGTGAAGGGAGTGGCTGTGCTGGCGCGGTGACTGAGGGGACCACTGAGCGGAGGCCGAACTGGAAATGAGCAATAATGTATATGGAAGGTAGGGGAGCCCGCAGGGTGTCTGTTCAAACTGCCATGTCCTGTGAGGCAGCTCAGTGGGATACTGCAACTTCATTCAGTTCTGCTTGTAGCCCAGACCCTACAAGAGCAAAAACTTGGGTCACCCCAAAAGGCAGAGAACCCTGACTAGGTGAAGTGCTTACCGAGTGCAAAAGGAATATGGACTGGTGGCTATGACCACGTGACCACTCATAAAAAAAACGCTGGAATAATTCTATTCCTTCCTTATACTGTTATGAATATTTGTATATAAATTAACTAAATACTTAAATTTTTCTCTATCCTTATAATCTAATGTGGAATAGATTTATATAGCAGTATTTAAGTTACAGGCTAGAGGTTAAGAGTACATTTCTTTCAAGGTTTTGTACCCTGTCCTCTTTTGAAGAATTGGTTATTTTTTTATAAAGTTATATCCTGTTAGGCCGAACTATAATTTTTATCTTCATTTGGAGTATGAGTATATTGTGTTTTTCATATTTTAAACTTATTTTACTTGGATATCAGGAAGATTTACATGGAGCTATACCTAGGAAATAAATACTCCCTACCCTTCACCCACTTTCTCACAGCCGTAACTTCTTATATAACTGCAGTACAACATCACAACTGGGAAATTGACATCAGATCAAGGATCAAATTTTATACTGACATAAAACCAGAATCTAATGATCTAAAGTAGTGTTTCTTAAGATATTAGCTTGTTAATAAAGTCTATAAGTGGCTGGTAGTCCTGGTATAATGCTGTTGGGTATGATTGTTATCTTAAAGTTGTGTATACAGTAAAAATAATCAAATTGCCTTGTTGGTTGCTAAGCCAGTTTTACACGTATGGGTGTGTGCGTGTGTGTGCATAGTTTTATCACGTGCAGAGGCACGTGACAACCACCAGAGTCCAGATACACAACAGTTACATCATAGGTAACCTCAAGCTGCACTTCGTGGCCAGACCACTCTTGCCTCCCCCTTAACCTTTTTCAACCATTTTTACAATTTTGCCATTGCAGGAGTATTACATTAATGGTACCACATAGTATATAAATTTGAAGACTGACTCCTTTCACCCACCGTAAGGAGAACAAGTACGCTTTAATGTGATGTGCACAAGTGCCAAGTTGACAAAGGTCTGTTGATATGTCAACTTGACCGGGTTACAATCCCCAGTTTTTCAGACATTAATCCGAGTGTTGCTTTGAAACTACTGTGTGATTTAAGATGCGATTAAAGTCCGTAGTTAGTAACCCTTAAGGTTTATTATCTAGGATAATCTAATGGACCTGCTCAATCAGTTGAAAGGACTGAAGAATAGCACGGAGGCTGCTGTGATAAGAAACTCTGCCAGGGCCGGAAGTCTCGGTTTTGCCCAAGAACTCCAGCCTGCTCTGTGGATTTTGGACTCGCCTTTCCAGCCCCACAAATGAATGAGGCAATACCTTGCAACAGGTCTCTTAATGTATGTAATATGTATCGTCTACTTGTTTGTTTCTTTGGTTTAACCTTGACTAATAAGTCCTTTTCAATATCTTATACTTCTGAGATTAGAAACAATTCCTACAATAGCAATTTTAGTCACACAGGAGGAAACAACTATGACTTCCGTCTGGCGGGTCTGAGCCTGCTGTCCATGATTTGGCCTCTCTTGCCACCTGCTGGTGACACTTGGAAGTGTACAGCACTGACGGCTCAAGGAATCTGTAACATTCTCAGGTTGCTGTCTGTCTCACAAGAAAACAAGAATCCGCCAGGCCAGTTGCACTTCTCTGTTGCCCAGTGTTTGTGAGCGAGTTCCCGAATAGCAGATGTGCTGCCTTCCTAGCTGAAGGTCACTCTAGAATGTCAACATTGGTGACAACAGTCAGAATAAACATTTATTTCCTTACATTAAACATTCGTGATGAGAAAAGCAATACTTTTTTTGTAGAAAAACCTTTGGAGGTTTACATTTTCTCTTGGCTGACCATCTCACTTACTGGGTGATCACTGTCAAAAGATGAACTTAAGGGGCTGGGGATTTAGCTCAGTGGTTAAAGTGCTTGCCTTGCAAGCACAAGGGCCCGAGTTCAATCCCCAGCACCAAAAAAAAAAAAAAAAAAAAGATGAACTTAAAATGCTTTGGAAGTCTGAGCAGATACAAATGGTATGTATACAATTGCAGAAGCACAAGAATTATTTTATAAAATTTAACTTACGTGTTTTTATAGAATTTCCTCTCTCTATTTGATAGGTCTTGGTTATTTTTCAATAAAGATGTGCTCATTCCCTACTATGTGCACAGTACTCTAAAATATGGATGAACCATGATTTACTTCATCCTGTCGATAAACATTTAGACTACTTCAGGTTCTTGGCAGTCACACATATATCAGAGCAATAAACACATATATCCTTTTTCTCTGTGTCCTTATTTATGAAAGTATGTTATTAGAACTACAGCAAGAACCTTTTTCAATACTAATGCTACCATAACATGTCCAAGACAAGAGGTAACAAATCTAGCCTGGGATTTGCCTTTCAGATTTTCTCTTGTTTATCCTTTAGTTTGTGTGGCCACCAAAGAGAAGTGTTGCCGTAGAAGTGGATCTCCAACAAAAACCATTCCACTTAACTGTGAATACGAGTACAGATGGCAGACAGCCTCCCTGCTGGCCTTTCTGACTCACTTCAGCTTCCAAGCCAAGTTTGGTATCCTTTAGGGACTGCACTGGCCAGCAGCCGAGCATAGTAGATAAAGTCAGGGCCCTTCTCTGCCCAAACGCACAGCTCTGTCGCCAGAGATTTTTAATCTGGCTGAGATTTTTGTCAGATCCTCCTCATGAGAGGAGGTGTCTCTGCCCAATCCTGATCTTTCTTTCAGATTCTTTGAGCCACTTGAGGGCTTTTCCTGCTGTGGGAGGCATAATAATGCCCTTGAAGTCCGTGTCCTAAACCTATGAACTTGTGACTATTAGCTTATGTAGCAAAAGAGATTGAAGAGGTGACGACATTGAAGTTCTTGAAATGGGGATGTTATTTTGCATTACCTGGTGGACCCAGTGTCACTACAAGGGTCTTTTTGAGAAAGAGTGAACAGCAGAATCAGTCCGAATAAGAGGAAGCAGAGGCCAGAGTGATGGTGCAAACTGGCTAGAGGTTCTTTTTCTCAATTCAGATAGAAATCAAATTGGCGAAGTGTAGCTCCCTTGATGTCAGTGGCTCTTAGTCTTTAGTGTTACAGCTCTGAGCTCTGAGCTCTGAGTGCCAGCGCTTCCTGGTTCTTGGTGGTATAGCTCTTAGTGTTCAACTCCCAGTCATCCCATCAGCTCCTCAGCTCCTCAGCAGTCAGAGCTTACTGCCCCCCACAGCAACTTTCTGGGGCTCTTCTAGCAGTTCTGCCACCTCTCTGGGAGCTTCTGCAGGTTTCCATTGCTCTTAGTTCTTTGCTGCTCTTTGAATCTCTTTAGTGGCCCTCTGACTATCACACTCAGGGGCTAGTAGCTCTTCACTCGGCTCACCTCACCCAAGACAAAAATCATAAATTGGCACAAGGACCACCTGGGCGAGTCTCTTATTTGTGTCCGTCTGTAGTATGGGGGTTAGTGCACAGGAAAGCGCCCTTCTGTACTAACCCTCGAAGGATGAGGAAACACTGCTTATGTAGAGAAGGAGCAGGCCCGTGTTTGAACAATCTCCTCCTCTGCCACCGTTTCAAAAGTCCTGTGAAATTCAGGACAGGTCATCTGCGTAGCTCTGTGTCTGAAACCTGCAACATCCAGGACAGTTATCTCCCAGAGAAGCTGCCATGTGTCTGCTTTCAGAGAAATTCCGGGAGCGGTGGCAGCGTTGATCACGGCTCCTTGGGGAGCTGGGATTGGGAGCTACTAGGCCCGAGGTCCCCTCCCACCCCGGGTCTTCGCCCTGTCCGAGGCAGTCCTCCGCCAGCATCAGAGGGTGCGGGGGGGTGGGGGGGGCGTGGCCTGGAGGGTATCTGCCTGGGCAGTCACAAAGCTGGCAGGAAGACCCCGAAGCAGGTTGTCCTGGGCCACCTTGGGGCAGTGAAGGAGAGCTGTGGGGGCTGTCAGTGAGACCGTGCCCCTCTGGCTGTTAGAGGCAAAGGGGAAGGATTAGGCCTTGTTTTTCTATTAGAACGTGAGGTTGTAAGTCAAGGAATACAGGCAGCTCCTAAAGGCCTGCAAAAGAAACAGATTTTTCCCCTAGTAGAAACTCTAGAAGAAAAGCAGCCTGCCAACACCTTAATTTCAGCCCGCGTCTGACTTCTCAGAACAGTAAGACAATAAACTGGTGTTTTCAGCTCTTATGTTTGTGGCAATTCCTCAGAGAAGCAGTAACAAACTAATATGCCTCTCGACCTTGTGTCTACCCTTCATTCACAAGTATAGTACCTAGGAAATCTTATTCCAAATTCTATCTTGGCCTCTGCTTCTCAGAGTCTGATTCACACAAAGAAGATGCTAACAGTGTCAGCTTTTTTTTTTTTTTCCAGTGCTGGGGATAGAACCCAGGTCCTCATGCACGCTGGGCAAGCACTCTACCGCAGAGCTACACCTCCAGCAACTTGTGTCAACTTTTGACCAACATTGTAGGCAGCCAAATCCATGAGAGCCTGGGCAATAATGATCCTGATGTGGGTTTTTAAGTGACACTGAGATGGTAAAGGGAAGATCTTGGTCTCAGAGATGTCTGTTTTCTTCAATGTAATTAGCAGCTTCTAAGGAAGGAAGTCCACCTGGGAGACAAGATTCACCAATATAGGCCTTCGTAGTTCGTGCTTAGAGCCACATGCCTTCAGTCTGTGCTTGCGACTGTAGTACCCTCATTTTGGTGCAGTAGCCCATTAGCCTAAATTAAGCTCAAGGGATTGAGCCTAGTAGGGAACCTAGGCAAATAGATAACATAAAATAAATACCCTGATTGTAAAACCAAGAAATGGCCAAACACTTAAAATATGTACACTGTATCACCTACATAAACTCAGCCAATCTCCATGACAACCCTACAAAGTCAGTACTATCTCCCATTTAGAAATAGGTCCTTAATCAGAACCTCTGTTGGGAAGCTTCTAAATGTGACCTGCCCTCCTCTGTTACCTGCACACTGAATGCCTTTGAGGCAGAGATAGGTTAGGAGTGGGCTGAAGTGTCAATGGTTAATGAAGTGTCATAAGAAAGGAAGAAGTGGAAATTAAACCTTTAGTTCTGTTGGTGGGTGTGATCATTGAATAAAATACAGGATAACTGTTACATCTGAATTTTGAGTTAACAACTTTAGTATGAGTACATATATTGAAAAATGACATTTATATTAGAAAAAAATACTGTTGTTTCGACAATCAAATTAACTGGACCAAGTGGACTTTCTCAGTGTTAAATCTGACAATTGTATCATAACTGTTGGTTTAGCTGAAGGTGTAGAAGGCTCCATTTTAGCTAATTTTTTCAGAGCAGAAAGCTGGTCCAATTGTTGAAAGGGAAATTGACCACTGGAAGGGAGAGGATGTGTCTTATGCTAACTCCCACCGCGACCATCTCTCTGATGTAGATTTATGTGTATGTGGTTTTTAGCATGGGCCTGGTCCTTTTGCTGGATTAGAGAGCTTGCCTGGTGGCTCACACCTTTACTCAGGAGAAGCATAGAAGGAGAGAGCAGCTCTGTCAGCCTCACCCTGTCATTACATGTTCCGCTGGCCCACAAATCACAGATTTCAAAACATGCCAGTTCTGTGTGGTGGTGGTGCCCCATACAAAGCACGTTCCCTATGGCCTTGGTGACATTATTAATGGAAAGTGCAACTTTTACTAGGAAAGAGCAGGTCTGTAAACTGAGGTCATGAGACGTCTACAGAGCCAACATCTTTAGGAACGTCCCTCCAGAACTCCTTGCCCCAAATTATTCCAACAGAGCCCTGATTTGCACATAACAGACCTGTCTTGGCCAGGCACTGAAATATCCCTGGGGTGCTGCCTTTCTGTACTAGCCAGGTTTCTCGTTGCTGGGACACAATACCTAACACTCACAACTTAAAGGAGGAGAGGTTTAAATTAACTTACAGTTTCGGGGATTCAGTCCATGGGAAGCTGGCTCTAAAGTAGGAACGTCGTGGTAGAAGTGCACAGTGGAGCAAAGCTGCTTAGTTCCGTGGCCCCATGACTCGCCCAGACACATCTGGAAATGTGCGCCACCAATCCCCCAGGTGGATGCTGAAGCCAATTAAGTTGACACTTCATTCGAACTGCCACTCTC
The DNA here is from genome assembly GCA_004026905.1 of Hystrix cristata. Lineage (NCBI taxonomy): Eukaryota > Metazoa > Chordata > Mammalia > Rodentia > Hystricidae > Hystrix > Hystrix cristata. The sequence continues at coordinate 19,187 of PVJO010018948.1, read as the reverse complement.
TAACTTTCATATATTGTTGTTTAGCTGTGTCTGTTATTATAGTAGGAGATTGGTAGCTAATCAAAATGCCCCAAAGAGATCCTCCGAATAGCTATATTAATTTATATTCCCGCTAAAATTATGTAAGAGTTTCTTTTTCCTGCACATCCTCTCCGACACTTGTTACCACTTTTCTTTTTGATAGCAGCCCTTTCAGTAGGTATGAGTTTTGTTGTGGTTTCAATTTGTGATTCTCTGATGGAGTGCTGAGTGTTTTTATGTCTTCATTTGAGAAATGTCTACTTGGATCTTTGGGGCCCCCTTCAACCAGTACTGGGGATTGACTCAGGTCCTCATGCATTTCAGGCAGTGGTCTGCAAATGAACTACCTCCAGAAACCCTGTAATTTTTATTCTGAGACAGGGTCTAACACCAGCTTGCTCGGGCTGGCCTTGAACTTGAGATCCACTTGAGATCAGCCTCCCAAACAGCCAGAATTACAAGTATGCACCACCGTGCCCAGCTCCTTTGCCCATTTTAATTGGGTTATTTTCTTATTATTGAGCTGTTTGAGTTCCTTATATAGTTTGACTATTATCCCCTTTTTACATACATGGTTTGCAAATATTTTCTATCATTCTGTAGGTTGTCTTTTCACTCGGAGTATTTCTTTGGCTGTTTAGTAGCTTTTATTTTTGCTTTTGTTGCTTGTGCTCTGGGAGTGGTATCCAAAATATTATTGCCCATTCCTCTGTTTTTCCTAATGATTTCATAGTTTTGGGTCTTACATTTAAGTCTATAATCCATTTTGAATTGACCTTTGTATATGGCATGAAATGAGGGTCTAATTTCCTTAAGTCTTTTTATTTGTACATGTTTGCAATATGTAATGTTGACATTCCTTGTGTAGAGTTGGTACAGAACACATCCCAATTCCTTATTTTCATCATCTGTCCCTTCCCTCTCTCTCATCTCCCTGCACCTCTTGAACCCCTTCCTCTTTTAGAAAGATCTCCTTCTACTTCCTACCATCTATCTTTTATTTCTCCTCTTCATACTTTGGGTTTCTCATGTAAGAGAAACCATGTGATATTAAAGCTTGTGTGTCTGATTTATTTCATTTAGCATTATAGTCTCAGACAAAGATGGGAATCAGGAAATGGATGGAAATGGGAGGAAGGGAAAGGTGATGAGAAAAAGGAATTAAGAGGTGTTAAGTACATATATCAGTTCCCCACAAGGAATGTAAACATTATGCACTAGAAACATGTACTAATAAAAATACCAAAAAAAGAATAAGTCTTTACCCGAAAGGATGTGTCTTTTCAGGGCTGGGGATTTAGCCCAGTGGTTAGAGTGCTTGCTTACTAAGCACAAGGCCCAGAGTTCAATCCCCAGCACCAAAAAAAAAAAAAAAAAAGGACGTGTCTTTTTAATATTCTGTGTGATGAACTAGTAAATATGTTTGAAGTTCCCTTCATATAAAAATATAGTGGCCATCACAAAACAAGGAACTCATGCCATTCTTTCAGGTAGAGATAGTGTTCTCCGAATCAAATATTTCACTCACAACTCAAACTATGACTATTGGGCTTTGGAATCCAGGAGATATTTTCTTGAATGTGAGTAAAGTGATCTACTCACTTCGAGAAAAACAACTAATAGTATTTTTTGGTCCTGATAAAAAATTTGAGTGAACAAGGTTTAAAATGTTAATTTGTATCTGCTACCAAAGAACTTGGAAACCTCCTATTAAAGACTTTTCTGGTGAGAATGGTACTGTATAATGGAATATGCCAATGTTTGGAAGTTCTGCATAACTCAGTGAAGAAATATTTTCTAAATGACCAGTGTATGGTAATACAAAATCATGTGTGTATGAGTCATTCCGAGTGAAAAATAAACTGATAGATTTTAATTTAGCAGATTATGAAAGTTCACTGATATGGCTACAAATTCTACATTGCAACTCGCCTTATTTCTGCAGTATTAAGAGAAATATCCACAATTATCTGAAAATTTATTAAAATATTGTTCCCCTTTTTAAACTACACATATGGGTGAGCCTGGATTTTCTTCGGATACTTCAAACAAAATAACATACTGCAATAACTGGAATGTGGAAGCAGATCTAGAGATCCTGCTTCTCCTATTCAGCCAGGTGGTTGCAAATGTGTTAAACAATGTTATTCTTACTATCTTTTGGAAGAGCGTTTACTTTCATAAAACGTGAATTGCGCTAACATGCCCTGAGATTAATAGTAAGTTAATAAATATTTTAAGATTTGCTGTTTTAATTCATAATGTGTATTCATCAGTAGATGTAGCCAACGTAGACAGAAGCAAATTGGGTTCTTAATAATTTTCATCATGTAAAGGGGTTCCAAAGAGCAACATTTTGAGAACTGTACTACTAAAAGCTCTGATATTATTTTTATTTCTGTAATAATGAGAGTATATCTTGAAGCTGCATGAAGTTGGCAACTTCAATAGTTTGGTCCTCCTGTTTGCCACAGCATTTAGCTGACTTTATTTTATCCTTTTCTCCCATCTTCTGGTGGTATTGGGAATGTCAAACATCAGAGCAGAATAAACAGCCATCCTTGACTACTTTAAACATGATGTCTAAAGAATAATTGGTCCTTAAAGATAATCAACTAAGAGCACAGTCAACTGAACTGTATATGTACCTTGAATAAAACACATCTTTAGTTCTGTTGAGAGAGAATCCCCAGTGTAAAATCCCACTAGGTGAAAACAACCTACGTCAGGATGTGAGATTTATGGGGGTCAGAACCTTCTGTGTATATCACTCGTGAGAAACACTGCTTCCTCTTAATACAAATTTAAAGTTTCTTTTTAAAAATGTGTCCTAGCTAGGTGCGGTGGTGTAAGCCTATAATCCCAGTACTTGGGAGGCTGAGGCAGGAAGATTGCTACAAGTTTGAGGCCAGCCCAGGCTACATCGTGAGTTCAGGCCAGCCTGGAATACACAAGATCCTGTAAAACAAAGCACAACAAAATTTAAAAAATGTGTCCTTAATAGTATATTTCAACCAAAAAAAATTACTTATTGAAATTGTTTTTCTCTTACATATTTCTTAGCCCCTACTTCATATTACAAACTTTGGTTTTGGTGATTGTTCCTCTATTTTTGTATAAATATGTACATATTTATGTTTTTTCCCAAATGTTCAACAAGGTCGTAATTGTACACATTCAACATGATTTTTCCCACAAACAGTGGGCAGATCTCCAAGTCAGTTCAGAGTTCAATACTTGTTAAATGTTGTACAAAATTGGATGGCATGGACATCATGTAATTTTTAAGAAAAAATTTTCCCATATAATGAAATTTATATAAAGAACCCAGTCTTTAGCTCTTGTAACTGTTCCAATGAACAGACTTATACATATATTATACAGTTTTATAAGTACTTCCAGTTAAAAGATTTCTAGCAGTGCAATATCATCCTTTTAATTCAAGGAACTAAGATACAGAGGGCAAGAAATTGGTCTAAGGCCAGATTCAAACCATAGCTGATGCCAGCAATCATAAAATTTCCATGATAACCTGTCTCCACTGTTCTGCTAGCAAAGTTACTTAACATAGAAAAAAAGACCCTTCCTTTGCTGGTGTGATTGATAGATTTCTTGAGAATGAAGTTTGAATTGAGGCAGTAATTGTCATGCATTTTCTATCACTCTCTCCTTCAATGTAGTTCTTAAATGTTGGGGACATTTTTCTTGGCAGAATGAACATTTACAATGTTTTTGTAGAATAAAGAATTGAGCTCCTGGGACAGCAGGGTTTTTTTTTTTTTTTCCTGTTCCTCCAAGGCTATCCATAGATAAAATTTTGAATACTGTAGTATAAAAGCCAATGGACGTGTGTATATAAAGAACTCTGAACATTGGGGGGAAACCCAGGAAATCCATATTCTATAATAGAGATAAGGCTAGCTAGATCACAGGGCTTCAAGAGAAGGTGAGTGGTCAGTTCCATTTAGAGATGCACATATTGAGCAATGCTTGCATTAATAACAGAGAAGCAGATGTTTATTTAGTGGGGAAGGTATTCTAGTTATAGGGAACGGCTTACCCAAGTGCTTAGTGTTCTGGAAATAATTGGTACAACCAAGCAAATGTCTTCATTCTATCTTGGGACTGTCAGAGGTTGCAGTGAGAAGTGAGCAGGGCCACATCACAGAAAACCTATACTATTGCATCACCTTGCTTCCTCTGCCTCTGATCTTGCCTTGAGTTACTGTAAGAGTCCACATGTGGGCCTAAACTGTGGAATGAGACATGATACATTTGAGAAAGTAAAAGATCGAACAAAGGCCAGCTGAAACTTATCCAGGACCCTCATGCTGCTGAGTCTCAAACTAATTGGGAGACAACTGACAGCCAAGAGATGGGAGTTGGTAGTTATCCAAGGTCTTGTCTCAGTCAGGATTTCCTAAATAGAGATTCAAATTCAAGTGACTTCCTTCAAGGGCAATAGAAGGCACTTGGGACCATTGCTAATGTTCGTGATTCTAAATTTCTTTAGAGGACGGTGTGAGAGCAGTTAAAACTTGCAAACCACAAATCTAAGGATGTAATAGGCTAGGAGTAAAAATCAAAGCTTGATGCCTGGTCTTTCCTAATGTAAAAGACTGGGAAAACTTGAGTTTTCGTACAATTCATGTTCAACGCAAAGACACACACTAAATGATCATTTCTATTTTGATTGTAGTAATTGAGATGTTGAACTAATCTTTCTGCTTATGTTTCAAAGGTGAATAGTGTTGAGGCACACTATACCATCCCCACTCCTAAAATTCTCCTACATTTTCTTTCCTTATAATTTTTCCACTTATGTAGCAGTTTGGACTGTTCATATTAGTAGATTCCCAGCTGATTAGTTTCAAAGAATTTCTAAATAAATGATTGTGATGGTTGATAATTAAGAACCATGTAAGAGATTAGTGGAGCACAGCTTTGGGTGTGTCTGGGTGATTGACATGTAGGCCACAAACAGGGGCGGGAAGACCCCTCCCTGGATGTGAGCAGCACCTAAAGGCTGGTAGCCTAGATGAAATTAAAAGAGAAGGAAGAAAGAAATCTTCCTTTTTGCTTCTTCAGAGGAACTCCGGTCTTGGCTATGTCGTTTGGACACTGGCCTCCATTTCCATCAGGCTTCCAGCATAGACTCTTCAGTCTTCCATTGCAGATGGCCATTTTATGTTCTTGGTTGTTTCGGAGGGATGTTGGTTCCTTTCTTAAAACAATTCATTTTTCCTCCCCACATCATGCCTCCATTTGATTTCCTGGACCAATCAGAATTAATTTAAATATTGGGACCAGTCAGATCCATAATTGTGCCCTCTGAGGAGTTAAGAGTCACATAGGACCTCGAACTGATCAGAAACGCATACTGGTGCCCCATTTGTCTGTACTGGTTTTTGGTTTGGAGGGCTTTAGTTCTTTTCCTAAAAACCCTGGATTGGGGTCAGACTTTTCTTTGGGTGGTGGGGCCCAAGCCTCCGGGACTTCCTGGTTATTCTTTTTCCCCACTGCTTGCCTTGGATCCACAGTGGCAATTGTATGTGATGTACAACTATCCCTTTTTTTCTTCTTTTTCTTCTCCCATTCTGGTTCTCATTGGTTTAACTTCATGGGATTAACTGACAAGACAAGGAGGGAAATACAATACCAAGAAGCCAAAAAAGAAAAGGACAAAGTCTCTTACCTACTCTTTCATCCACTCATCCATCCATCTATCCAATTGTTTATGTTCTATTCTTTTAAATACAGTATTACCAATGGTATATGTTAAAGGCCTGGATCCTAACCCATGGTGCTACTGGGAGGGTGTGGAAACTTTAAAAGGAAGGGCCAAGTTGGAGGAAGTTGGGTCACTGTGTGTGTGCCCTGGAAGGGGCTATTGGGACCCCAGCCCCTTTCTGGCTGCCATGATGTCAGCACCTCTTCCACTGTGTAAAACACAATGCTATATTATGTTGCCCTACGCTCCAAGCAACAGAGCCAAGAAACCATGAGCCAAAATAAAAACTTTTGACATTTCCTTATCTGTTACATTTTACTGTATACACATAAAATTTTATTCAGTAGAATAAATTACTCTCCTTTTGAGGGTCAAATTATCCCCGATTTGGCTAGTGAGGGCCAAATCCTCACTGTCCAGATCCTGTACCATTTGAGTGTTTTCTTTCCGGCATGAGGTGTCCCGGGTTGATTTTCTACTTTCCTGACTTAGCCCTGGAATCGGCCATGTTTCCAAGCAGCCCAGGTTTCTTTTAGTCAACGGTCACCAAACCTTTTCTGGAAAGGGCCAAGTAGTAAATATTTTAGACATTGCTTAATTGCTTAACTACTTAACTCTGTTGTTATGGTCCAGTGTAGCCAAAGATAATGTCCAAATGACTGTACTGTGGTGGTATTCCCATAAAACACCTTTTATAAAACCAGGAAGTGGACTGGATTTGGCCCTTCAGCCATAGTTTCTAACCTCTCTTTTTTTAGTGATATTTGCAAACCACATTCTGGGCATTTAGTATACTCATTACTCCTAGGATGTCTTATTCCTATGTTCTTATAAGAAATAGTGCTAGGAAACATGCATACACACTTACATACCTGTATCTATTTCTTTATGATATAAAACTGATTTCACACTGTTACCTTTAACTTCAGTATTTGTTGAATGTTTTCCAGTCCTCTGACCATGTGTGGTATTAACCCCAGCCCTTCTTGGATCCAACCCAACCCCAGCCCCACCGTGACTAAGACATTAATCGCTAACCGTACTGAAAATGATAGTTTACTAATTCCAAATGCCTAAGCTTGAAATTGCCTTGTAATGAGCTTTCTCCTATCAACAAAATTCAAACACAGTAGTGAATAACAGAGAGATCTGATCTTTGGAGGTTAAAGAAAGTAACATGAATATTGAAGCAGCTCCTGATACGGGGAAATTAGCTCTTCAGAAATATATTTTGAAGTAATAAAATTTATAAACTCCTGCCGCATTTCTTCTTCTTGCCAGCAAGTTTGGTCAAGGACATGTTGAATGCCCTGCACATTCTCGATACCCATGAAAACTAATTTTACTGGTATTGATTATCACAGAAGAAGCTTGGCTCTATCACCAGAAGCTGTGACCACATCACAAATCAGCGTGTAACATCTGATTTACAGATTTCTGCTTATAAGCAGCTTCCATGGCAGCTCAATTTTGTGATGTGGCTGGGGGTGGGTTCACATCTGGAACTTACCCTCAATTCTGTATAAACCATTTGGGATCCTTTTAAGCCCTCTTCTGCTTTAATGAGCAGGAGTAGACTCAGTGCTTATATACTGAACAGATGCAGCATTACTGTTGTTGGACTAAGATGCTACTTTTCATTTTTAACTTCCTACACAGTACAATTTTGCAATAGTGAAAGTGTTTAAAATCACTACAGATGGGAAAGGGGATCTGGGGATAGGGGAAGGGGAAGTAAAAGGGATTAAGATGTGATACTTACATGTATGAATTCCCCGTGGTGAATGTATTCATTATGTATCAGAAACATGAATGCATACAAAATTTTTAAAAATCACAACCGTGCTAGAATTGTAAGAGCGACCTTATGAATAAACACTTGTTCACCTGATACCACGACAAGGTGGGACTTAGTGGTAGAAGTTGGTAATGGGAAAGTCGAAGGATATTCTGTCTTAGCTTATGAAGGGGCTGGGAGACATGTAAATTGGATTATTGGTCAAAAAGGCTTGCAACAACTGCACTTCTACATACATTCATCCTGAAAGCAACCTTCGATAAAATTCCGACATGTTATTACTTGTTTCAGAGGTGGCTTCCCGGGTGACCCAAACTGCAACAGGTAGTGCCTGGAATAATGCAAGTGAGTCATTACTCAGACGGGATTATTCAGACAGGATTCTGAAACTGGATGGTTGCAGCCAGCTAGCAGTGAGGAGCTGAAGAACGCCCCTGCCTAATTCACGCACAACTAAAACCTCAAGATGGGATCTTGTTTGGAAACAGGGCCTTTGCAGATGTTATTAATTAAGGATAGAAATGAGATCCTACTAGATGAGAGTGAATCCTAAATCCAATATCCAATGTCCTTTTGAGTCAAGGACACAGCACTGTAGATAGAAAGATGGAAACAGATGGGTGTGGTACTGCCACAAGCCAGAGAGCTCCAGGAGCTACCAGACACTAGCAGAGGCAAAGAAGGATTCTTGCCTAGAGACTTTCGGAGGCTTGGCCCTGCTCACACCTCTGTTTCAGACGTCACGCCTCTATGCTGGCAAAAGAATGAGTTTCTATTGTTTTAAGCCACACAGTCTGTAGTAATTTGTCATGGAAGGCCTGGGAAAGCGGTGCAGACTCCTTCATTGGTGTAGACAGAATACAGAATGACTCCTGGTGTGTGGTTAAATTGTTCAAGTATTCATACACAGAAAACAGGAGGAAAATGAACAGCAGGTACACTGTACTGAGAAATATGGAGCAATGCTAACCAAAAGCACAGTGTAATTAGGTGGCTTTTGTTAATCACAGTTGACACTCTGGAAAAACAGCAAAGTTGAGACAGCTTAATTAGTAATTAAAAGCTAACTGTGAAGGCCAGATGCCTTCTTGGTAGCGTACAGTGTCTTGTCTCCTTCAGCCAGAAGGCAGAGGAAGAAGACGGGACCAGGGACTTGCTCGTAAGCCGACTAGGTTCGGCTCTCAGCTAGGCAGTCATCAGCTACGCCAAGGGCAGGATCCTGCTTGCGGCAACAGAATGGGGTCACTTTCAGATCACCAAATGCCCTCAAGCCTGAGAGCCTCTAGAACCCACCCAGTCTCCCTATAAGGGTTAGAGTTCCCCCTTGTTCTTGCCGGTACACACTCCCTGGCTGCACCTTCCATCTCTCGCCTGCCTGCCCTCCCTCCCTCCGTCCCTCCCTTCCATGCCAGAACCTACACTTCAGTCACAGCATAACCCACTGGGGATGTGCTGGGTTCCGACAAAGACAGAAAGAGACTCTATTCCAAAGAAGCTGTGGAAGTTTCTTAGGTGAGAAAAATGCCATGTGGAGTTTACACAAGCTCCAGTTGGAGAATCCCAATGTGTTATGCTCACTTGCCTGCCTGCCTGCCTGCCATCCGCCCTGCCGGCCTGCCCTCCTGCCCTCCTGCCACCCTGCCACCCTGCCGCCCTGCCGCCCTGCCCTCCTGCCACCCTGCCGCCCTGCCGCCCTGCCGCCCTGTCACCCTGTCTGCTTTCCCACCTTCCGGCCATCCTGCCTGCCTTTCCCCTTTCTCCAGTACTGGGGATTGAACCCAAAGCTTTATGGATAGTAGGCAACATTCTACTACTGATCCACAACTTCAGCCCCCACTTTAAACATTTTTTTAATATTTTTAAAATTTTGAAACCAAGTTTTATTAAGGTGTTCAGGATGACCCGAAACATAATGACTCTGCTGTCTCAGCCTTCCAGCTCCTTAATTTCCTTGTCCAGTACCCTCTGGCTGGGCAACTCGGGCTTTCCCCCTTTATTACCATGATATTAGACCCAGTGTTTTAAGTGTGTCCCAGACAAAGGAGTTCTTGGTTTTCCAGGCTCTCTTCTTGTTACGGTTGTATCTAGATGTCTCCTTAAAGCTGCATGTGATCATCCGTGGGACTTCCAGAAGATGACTGGATTGTAAGGGTGTTACTGCTGATTGCTGTTAGGAGGTGGCGCCTGGGTGGAAGAGGTGGGCCACTTTGTGCCTGACCCAGAAGGTTCTAGCATCCTAGATGCTACGCTGTGAGCAGCTCCTCCTCTGCCACGTCACTCTGTCCTGCTGTCCTGCTGTCCTGCCTTGGAACCAGCCAACTGTGGACTGAAATGTGAGACAAAATAAGCCTCTGCTTAAATTGTGGGTGTCAGATACTTGTCCCAGTGATGAAGAAAAATAACGAAGATATCCCTTGATTAGACAACCTCAGAATTCAAACTCAGGCGTGCTGTCTTGACTCTGGTACCTGCTAGTTAATTCTTACAAGAGTTAGTTCCCCTTCTTTTATCGGGCCCAGCATGTCCCCAGCTGAGTTTACTGAGATTTAACTCGAGCTAGCAGCCTGGAATAGTCTCACAGAGTTACTATCTTTGGGGTTCCAAGGTTTCCTCCCTAAGGTCTCAACTTGTGCATATACTTTGAAAACACCTCGACTGAGTGTTCCAATGTCTCTATGACTAATGTCTCAGGTCCTCAGACTGATGCTCAGCTGTGTCAGCCTTCCCACTGCAGGGGCCACCGCACACTTCCTAAGCCATCACAAAAGCCGTGTGACTCACATTTATGCATTAACTGCTCGTAACAACCTTCAGCTTGTTACCCTGCTGCAGGGTATCAGCACAAGTTCCCAGGAAGCGACCAAGTCTGCTACCTTTGGAGGGTTCCCCCCCCGCCCTTTCACTAGCCTGCGTGATTGAACTTGCAGTACTGTCCCCCAACAAGGGCGTTTTCCAGGCTTCCTTTGGTGAAATCTTTATCAGCTGAGACAATACCTTGTGATATTCCGTCTGTGCCCCCACTGCCAAGGATATGGTCCTCCTTCCCACTGGGAAGTATGTAAGCCAGTCCCAAATCTCATTATCATTTTTTTCCCTCAAACTACTTCTAGTACCACATGAGAAGTAGACGCCAAGACAGACAGCATTCAACATGTAAGAAACATACTGGAGGAAAAGGAAGGAAACATACTGGAGGCGAGGAAGCTTCTTACATGGAGTGTAATTCAGACAGGACCTTGCTGAGTCCTTGGCTACTTCACTTCCCTGCTTGTCCTGCTGGAGTGTCCGGTGTGAGAGACACCAAAGGGGTGAGATGGCAGCCTCACTACTGAGTGGCTTTGGGAGAAGTCCAGCTCCACGCACATCTATGGGGGCAAGTTAACTTGATTGTGGAATATGTTAGAGGGGGCTGCTTTAGATCACCACCTGATACCTCTTCAGCTCTCATGGCTTGTTTGGGACTTAATCAGGCAATAACAAAATGTTGATCAAAATTCCATTCTAGAGTATAATTTTATATTAAATAATTTGAAACATTAGAGTGCTAGCAGATGAATTAATTTCACTTGGACAGCATTCTTTCGGTTGAACTCTAAATCAAATGTATTTTGTAATTATTGTTTATTTGTTCATCAGGTCCTGACAGTCAGCTAAAGGACATTTTAATTATCTAGGAAGTGTATGCCAAAGCTTGAGATCACGAAGACTGCTATAAAAGGCAAATGATATCTAGAATGATGGTGCTACCATGCTGGTGGGTTTGTAAAAAAATATTTTTTTGATTTTATAGGGCAGTTGTCTCTTGGCTGATTGTCAGTAAATATATCAGTTACTTCTGCTAAGGAAATATCTCTTTCCAAGATATTCAAGTTAGACTGTACTGCAGAAAATCCATAAACTTGATCATAATTCATAGGATTTTAATACAAGCTCATTAATCAAATTTCGTAGATGCGGGATTTTTAAAGGAAGAATGTCCTCTGGGAGAAGTGGTCACCAGAGGTAGGATTATGAAGGAGATTGATACTACTCATTCTTGAGTTAGAATTGGTTTACTATGTCAATGTGTTCTAAAATTATGATAAAATCAAGCTGTGAATCATAGTTGGTACAAATATCCTTTCTAAACCACAAAGTACTTTGATACTATCATGAGCTTACCATTGGAAGTGGCTGACTTGGATTTACATATGATCATATTCACACATGAAGGCTTCCATTTGATTAAAACCCTGGCACACTCCTAGGAGACCTATTCTAGGATCATGTAGCCAATGAGGAATGACTCGGGTTTGGGGAAATAGACCCACAGATTGCTAACTCCATAAAAGCATGCCATAGTAATCCTGCGAGGTCACAGAATGAATCCTGGGGTTGGGGAGAGACATTTACACGTTAGCTCCGGGGAAGACGTGTTTTTGAACTAGGGGGAGTGAGGAGAAGTTGCAGTGGTGTTGAGTGAACTCTGTGTGAAGACAGACAGGATCGGAAATGAACACCCAGTCTCCTTTCAGTGACGATGGTATTGTAGAACAATCTTGACTTAATCCTTCATGCTACAATAATAAAATGCTACATATCGAGCAATTTATAATACTAGAAATGTAATCCAAGACCAAGACACTAGCAGATTTGGTGTGTGATGAAGTCTTGTGCTCTGCTTCCAACATGGTGCCTTGTTCTGTGTCCTCCTTAAAGGATTAAAGCTGTGTCCTCTCGTGAAAGGAGGGATAGAAGAGCAAAGGGATAAGGCCTTTATTAGAAGGACGCTGTGGTGGACCTAATACAGTCAATTGGAGCCAGAATGCCCAGCCGGACTGAGTTGATGTGATTTGCTGGGCATACGAGATCCACCTGAGGGTTGTTGCTGATGAAACATAAGGCAGAGTGGGAGCTGTAGCTAGTTGGCGGGCTGTTTCCCAGGAGAAGCTCTGCTGCGGCTGGTTCTTCCGAAGGGGGCTCGGCTGTCCTCGTCAAGGAAGGAGCTTGGGGCCTTGCTGTTGTTGAGGATGGCTGCTGTTGCTTCGGAGGAGCTCTGGTTGTCATCTCTACTGCGAGCATCATTTCCTGGCTCCAGCCATCATGTGCAGACACAGACCTACGTGGGACAGTGCTGCGGGCTCCCAGCCCTCAATTGGATCTTTTGGGTCTCCAGTGCCTAGATGGACATTCGGCACCTTCTGCATTTGGCTTCTGGGTGAATATTGCAATCTATAAATATCCTCCATTAAATCTGCTCTCTTAAGACCATTGGCTCTGAAAATCTAAGACCGACGCTGATTCCAGACCTAAGGGAATAACATCCCTGATTCAATCACTTTCCAAAAGATCCCATCTTCAATACTACCACATTGGATATTCAACATAGAAATGTGGGAGGCACATATACATTCAAGTCAAAGTGTACTCTTCTCCAGCAGCCATGATCCAGAGCAGAACCTTCTAGGGTGGCCTGTATACTCAAGGGGGGCAGGTGTGAGTCCATGCCTGGCTACGGAGTGGCGAGCCCAATGTTTTGGACATATTTCCTTGTCTTCAGAATCTGATGGTGTTGCTAATGGGGGGTCACCGAGAAGGAAAAAGCTGTGTCCAGCAGACTAGCGAGTGAGACGCACATTAGGATCAGCAGCAGGTGATGAGGCTGGAGCAGGGAAATCTGGAATGATCATTCCAGAGCCCATGTGAAGTGGTAGCTTTCCGAGCAGCTAGAAGCCAGTGTCCCTTTCCCTGCTCAATTTGACAAAAGCTTGTGGGGAGTAACTTAATAGCTACAAGCTGGGGGGTCTCAGTGGACCACTCTGTGTGCACCTGGAGTTCAACAATTTCACAAGCTAGTGAGAAAAGCTGCTTTCAAAAAAATCTCCGCAGGCCATTTGATTCAGAAAGCTTCATTGGCTGAGATTTTGTGCCGGCCCACTTAGAGCCTCATGGATCGATCTGGGGTCTCTTCCCCCAGCCAGGAACCAACTCCACCCGTGTTAGAAGTGCCTAAGAGCCTGAGGCTTTGCCTAGAGGAAAGTAGGGCTTTATTTAAAGGTCAAAATACCAGAAAAGACCATTACTCTGCTCTTACCAACTGAGAAATTATGTCTGTCACTCCAGGGATGCAAAGCCTTTCCTAGCAGGAAACTAGGAAAATTTTCATGAGGAACTTTCTAGACCAAGAGCTGAGGGATGTAGTGGGCAACATCTTACATGTTCTTAGAACAAAGAGACTAATGGCCTTCTCACAGCATCCCATGATGAAATCTGAAGGCGTAACTGCAAAACAACCCAGCAAATGTGACTGTGTGTGAGGCCAAGAAAATATTATCCAAGTCCAAGAGGGTCCTGCTCAATCTGAGGGTAGAATGTGGAATAATAAGAATTGAATGTGCTATATGACCTCCAACTGACTTTTCATAAACATCACTCTTTTCAATTAGTCTTTTGAAAAAAGACAGCAGATGGTTTGATATTAATCTCCAGGAAGAATGCAGAGAATTTCTGTATTTGTTCAAAATTGATCCAATACTTTAAAAAAAACGGTAAAATTAATATCCAACATTATGGTAATTAAGCAGCTTAACCAAGAAATGAATCTTCAACTCAATCGTTTGGGGTAGGCTTGGTCCACACAGGCAAATCTAGAAGTTTTTAGTATCCCAAAGTCAATTGAATATTCAATTACAAGCTGAAGCCAAATTCCTGTACATTTAGATTATTTACACTATAGGCTGTGTGTGTATGCTACACACATACTGTCTGCTCAGGCCAACATATTAAAACACAACAGTCTTGATTAGCATGGATTATTTTTCTAACAGTTTTGAAGGCTGGAATCTGAAGGCAAGGTACCTGCAGGGTCGGCTTGGGTGAGGTCTCTCTTCCTGTTTTGTAGATTGCCACCTTCTTGCTTGCTTTGTCCTCACCTGGCCTTTCTTCTGTGCATGAACAGAGAGACAGATTGCTGGCGCCTTCTATCATCAGGGACACCTATCTGATGTTGGACTCTGAGAGGAGTGTGCTCTTTAGATGGGTCTACAAGGCAACGCTGTTGGCTAAACTGAGTGTGGTGGCTCACGCCTGTAATCCCAGCACTTGGGAGGCTGAGGCAGGGGGATCATTTTGAGTTTGAACTATGTAGCGAGACCCTGTCTCAAAAAACAAACAAAAAATACTGTCAGCTAGTTCTCCAAGATCTTCTATTCTTATAAGATGCATGAGGTTGTGAGCAGCACTCCAGTCTTGGCAAACGTCTAAATGGGGCGAGCACCTAATTAAATTCAAGGGTGACCCATGGGGACAGACCTGATGGAAACAAGTTGTGTGCTTCGGCCAGGAGGTGGCAGCCTCTAATCATACAGCAGAAGGCCCTGAGCTTTGAAGCTCCCTGGCTTTGATGAGCAGCTCCTGAGAGGAATTTCAGGGAAGACACAACCCCAGTGTCTTGAGTCTGAGGGACTCCGAGTTCTACAGATGTTGGTAAAGGAAGTTCACAGGAGGAGGATACTGGCCCTGCTCGGGTAGCTGGCCCAATCCGAGACAAGGAACAGAAAGGGGACCGAGAAGAAAGAAGGCTCAGAGAGGCTACAGCAGAGATGAGCCGAGCCTCGAGAAGACTCGGATTAATAGTGCAGGTTTCAGGAGGGAACCAGTTCCAAGGAAGCTAGAGAAAAGGCAGGTTGTGTCAGTGGGGGAGTTGTGGAAATGTCATTCCAAAGCACTAATGCTCGCGGCCCTGTTGGCCTCCTCTCCCTCATAAAGTTTGCACTCCAAGAGTATCCTGAGCTACCTTAACTGGCAGTGTGTGAGTGACAGGCCGATAGCCCCTGCTCTCCTGGACCTCTGTTTTCTACTTAGGGCACCTGAGCTCTTCCAGGGGGCTGGGAGGAGAGATCCCGACAGTGGTGGACAGCCCGATGACCCACCTGTGTGGCTTCTCCCCTTTGGAGGTTGCTATCTTACCAAAAGGGTGACGGCACCTGATTTAAATGAGCTGTTCTGGGGTTTTTTTTTTGAATAGAAACGGGAAGGGGGCTGTTATGAGAACAGAGATACTATGTACCACAGGAAGAAAACAACCCAAGTCAGTATCACTATGGTAACTTTGGTTCTAACAGATAAACCCAGTGAACTTTGATAATTTGCCTAGAAGTGAAAACATAAGAAATAGCTAACTAGAAAAGTGACTAATACTTATCAAAACATTTTCTATAGTTCCATTTGGCAACAGGTACCTTCGGGGGGGGTGCTGCATCCCTGGCAGCCCCTCTAGACCATGCGAGTGAGTGATTTGCCTGCGGTAGCTCAGCTCTGTGTTGCCAGGGCTCCTGATTTAGTCCAGAGAACTTCATTCATGCGTCACGATGTAATCTAGTTTATGTGAGTAGGAATTGCACCTACTCTTTCAGGTCCTGCGGGATCGCATGTTTGGTTTTGAATGTTGGTCTGTCCTCCCAGGAGTATTCCTTTATGAGAGGACCAGCTGGTGGCAACCCGGGAACCACAGGGAACCCTCAGCCCTGTCACATCCACTCAGCCCTGCTCAGGGTGTTGGAGCTGAAGCGGCTGGTGCCTCCTCTTGCCCTCCTGGCTTGATGGTGCTGCACCAGGAATCCTTCCAGAGAGCCAGCTGCAGAATGTGAATCGTTCTTAAAGTCTATCCCAAATACGCAATGTCTGTTGTGGGCACTGCTTACTTCAGATGCAAGATCAGTGTTGGCCTTCTTAGCGATCTAAACTTCAGAACAAAGTCGTGGGACAAAGTCATCAGAATCCAAGGCCTAAAGAAGTTCTCAGTTGTTGTAGAATTAATGACAAGAGGGGTTTTAGGGGATGTCCCAGGAGTAGCCATGGAAAACCCTACGGTGGGGCCAGACCTTGGTAAAGCATGTCTTCAACCATCTCTAGTTTGGTTTTGCTTTCACAGACCACATTCTCAGCTATTCCCTGACCTAAGGAACCTGAGGAACTCCCTCTGATGCCTGCAGCTGGTGGAGCAGCCCACGTTTGGATCGTGCGTCATTCCTTATGCGCACCTCTCAAGGTACTGACTGTCTTGCAAGGACCCAGGTGTTAAAAGCTTGCTGCCCAGGGTGACGCCTTGGAGAAGTAATGGGACTTTAAGAAGCAGGACCTAGGGAGAAGTCTTTAGGTCACTAAGGATGTGCTGTTCAAAGGGGCGGTAGGAGTCCACCCTGTTGCCTTTCTCTCTTTTGCTTCCTGGCCGTGAGGTGGACACACTTGCCCCACCACATGCTTCCTGACACTGCTATCCCCCGACCCCTACCAGAGGCCCCAAAGCAATGGATCCACTCAAGAATGGTCTGGAACCACTGAAGTTTTGAGCCCAAATACAGTGTTTCTCTTTATGAGTTAGTTATTGTGGGTATTTTGGTATAGTAAGAGAAGCTGACCAACGTGGCATCATTATGTTTTGTTCAAGTGGAATGGTTTCAACCCAAAACGGTGACTTATTTTGAATACACAGAGTGCGACCAAATGGGCCAGAGGCGTCTCCGGCTGCCCAGGCTGCGTTCCCTCAGCCGTCCTTGTAGTGGACGATAAGGCTCCCTCATGCTGGTGGGCCGCTCCCCAGGCTCGCACCGGCTGTGTTCATGGGGTCAGTTTGGAAGCTTTTCTGTGTGCAGCCTGGAAGAGCTGAGGGGTTCCTGCTCCCGACAAGTCTGAGAAGCATACAGCTCCTTCCTCACAGGCTGAAAGCTGACTATAGACTTCAGTCATGCCTCTGGCAGGTCTCCCATTTCACTCCTGTTCCCTGGTGCGGGCAGTCGCGTTAGGAGACAATCCAAACCGTTGGCTCAGGCTCTACTTTCAGGGGGCTTCTGCTGTCTCAATGTTTATGTCTCCCCGTAATCCTCAAGGTGATTGTGTTAGGAGGTGAGAGCTTTAGGGCGCTGAGGTAGAGAAGAGCCTGTAGGAAGGAGGCCAGAGGGAACTCGGTGATCCCTTCCAGAGTGTGAAGAAGACTGTGAAGTAGGAAATGGGGCCTCATAGGACACTAAACTTGCCAACAACTTGATCATGGACTTTCCAGCTTCCAGAACTGTGACAAATTTCCGTTGTCTATAAGTCACCCAGTTTACGATATTTTCTTCGAGCGGCCTAAACAGGCTAAGAAAGAAATCCAAAGTAAGACACAGACCCCAGGTTCAAGAGATTTGGGCCACATAGAAAAAACCCTGTAATTCAAAAAGAGTGAGCGAGAGAAAAGTACCGCACCGTAGCAAGGCACAGTTCAGTTGATGTGCAGGGAGGACTAGAAGTGGAGATAATTGTTGACCTCAGAGCATTTATTTGTCATGTTAAATTTCCCTGATGAGTGAAGAAATAGGAAGATCATCCTCCAACTATTTGTACACTGTCTGTTTGAGTCTTGTTTTGGTTCCTCACTGACTGGTGGTGTTTTTTTTTCTTTTCCCCCTTAATCTTTCTTTTCAATCTTGTATGAGCCAAGAATCCTGGTGCCTGTGGTTGTCTTTTGGGCCCTCTACCACTTTTCCTCCTGCTTTCAAAGGCTAGTTTTGCCTCCATCATAAGAGAGCTAGGCCTATCTGGGGCTTAGCAGATCTAACCTGTGATTTGGGCTGTGGAGAGGTGGCCTTAAGAAACCTGCAATCTGTGGCAGTTGTGCAGACACCCTGCCCAGACCTCCCTTCGAGAAGGAACTTGCCCTGGAGGTGTGAAAAGGGCATTTAGCTGACAGCCTCTCTGCAGGGCTTTGGGATACAACACAACATTCAAGCAGCTCCCAGCCCCAGAGTTAGTGCAGTTGGGAGCCACGACCCTCCCTGGCTCTCTCTGACTAGCCAGGGACTCCTAGGGGGTAATCTTTGCTGTAGAGCAGTGGGGGCGAACCTGCGGCACGAGTGCTGCAGCAAGCTGTTCATTATCATTGAAGGCTCTAAGAGTTTCACCATCCCTGCTCTAGAGCCTCTTGGTTTGGCCAAGATACTAACAAGTATGTAAGGTGGTGCAAAATTCTTCACGCCCCATCCCACTTCCTTTCCTTTTATTTCTCATTGCTCTTATCCCCTAACCACCTTCCTACACTTGTAATTACATCTCAGCATGTTTCCTGGAAGATGTGCACAGATACAGTTGCTTTCTGGAGTGGCCTGGAAAAGCAAAAAATGCCCATTTGTCGAGGCCACTAAGTGCACTGGCAAGAGGACCACAATGTCAGCAAGAAGTCCAGTGCACCATCCTCTGCAGACTGCTTAAAGATTTCACCTCAGTGTTAACAATGGGGCAGTAAGGTGCCTGGAGCAAGAAGAGCAAGTGGCAGCCACCGACAACCAAGGCCAGACGAGTTCGGAAAGGCAGCCAAGGTCGAATGACTTTCACAACATTATAAAAATATATAATAGAATGTGATATTTGAGGAATCAAAATGCATGAGAAGTCAACGAAGGCATTAGTATCTATAATGAGAAGAAATAATGATTGGATAAGAAGGTTGAGACTGGTTACTCCGATAACATCATAATCCCTTGGCCTATCTCCAGATTGAGCCACAATAATTCTGCCAGTTAATGTCTGCCAACCTTCGTTATCTGCAAGCCCAGAAATGGCACAATGGGTTATAAACAGAGGGCCACAGTGGCAGAGACGGAGGCTATGTGTAGACACAAT
>PVJO010018947.1:0-35516 GCA_004026905.1 Hystrix cristata | reverse complement strand
TAAATTATAAAAAAGAACTACAAAAATACTTAATAACAGAACTTTAAATCTTTCACATATCACTGTTACAACTTGCTAAACTGTTGTAGAATATTTGGATGACTTCCCAAATGGTCCATTTAGAAACATCTCACTTGTGTATATAATAAAAGAAACTATGTATATATCTTTATATGCAATCACTATGAAACCTGGGCATAATGGTACATGGCTGTAACCTCAGCAGTCTGCAAAGTGGCAAGGCCAGTGTAGCAAATTAGTTAGACCCTGGCTCAAAAAACAAAATGACACAAAACACCCTGAGTAGATAGCTCACTGGGAAGGACTTGGATTCAGTTTCAATCTCCAAGATCTCACTCACACACACACGCATGCACATGCACACGCACACGCACACACACAGAGTTCAATTTGCTTTGTATTTTACCAGTGAATCAGAGGTTGAGGACAACCGAGGCTACATATCCAGGATCTGTTTCAAAAAACAAACACACACAAAAAAGACAAAAGAAACAAAAGAAGAAAGAAAACACAAAAGAAAATGAAGCTGAAAGAAGAGTAGGAGAAATACGCATGGTCATGAGGTATATGGTAACTGAAATCCTGATCACTGATAGATAGCTGCGCTCTCACCTTCTTGAAGCATTTTTTCCCACAATAACTAATCTGTGAAAACAGCATAGATGTCTACAGATAGCCAGGTAAAGAATATATGTATGTGATAGTCCAGCTACATGGTCAACTTCATTGCCTTGGGAGCTGCCTGCGGTTTAGTAAAGCACATTTCTGGGTGTGTTTGGGTGGGTCACGGAGGTGTAGCTTGGTGTCTATATTTGTCCCTGGGCCCTGTCTCTCTGCTCTCATTCTAATATACTCTGCCCTAGCTGCCATAAATGGGCCGGAGTCATTCCTCAGCTGTGATGTTCTGCATTGAAGCCAGCTGCCCAAGGACTAAAACTGTGAACCAAATAGTGCTGTCCTCCTTCAATGTGTGGGTGTTGGGTACTGCGTCCCAGTGATGGGAAAGCTGGCCAATACATACATACATACATGTATATACATACAATGGAAGATTGTTCACATTAAGAAAGAAGGAAATCTTGTCATATGCAATAGAGTACACAAACCTACAGGACACTATTCTAAGTGAAATGATCCAAGTGTGCAATGACAAATGTTGTGTAAGTCCATTTATATGGAGTATTTAGAATATCTGAATTTACCAGGAGCAGAAGGATAGTTAGCAAAGGCTAGAGGAGGAGGAGAAGCTTAGCTGCTGCTCAGTGCGTTCATTTTTGCATGATAAATACCTTCCAAAAACCTGTTGTGTGGCACTGTGTCTGTAGACAGCAAGACGCTATTGTGGACCGAAAAGATTTGGTAAATCTAGATCTCATTGCACAATAGAAATAAGCAAATAAATGAAATTTGAAATTAAGATAAAATTAATTGAGACACACAAGAGAGGTCCCACAAGCAACAAAAACACAATATTTTCTTTGCTACCTCTAAAATGAAAATGCGAAAGAATTACAGGTTAAGTTGTTGATTTCTGGAGAAACTACCCTCTGTGAAAATATCACAGAAAATAGTCACAGAAGTATCAGAGGAAAAGATAGACTTTACTGGTGTTATATACAACAGGAGATAGGCATGGCCTTTTTGAAAGCTCAGTCTAAGGACTTAAATAGTCCATTCTTTGGGGTCGGTATATCCCCAATGCGCAAGTGGTATCAGAAGTGTCAGCTATTTATGCCTGTATTGTCTAGTGCCTTTAGCAAAAGCTCAGGTCTGCCACGAGGCAATACCTGCTGTGATTCTGGAGTATAACACTGCCAGAAGCTGTTGCCACATAATTCCTTTTGGAAGATAAATTTTATCTATTATTGAGCTTTAATTGAAACTGTTGCTGGTAGGGAAAGATAAAAATTTAGTTTGAGACGTAAAATACCTCGTACATCATGAGTTATGTCAGAAAAACATTCCAATAGAGAGCAAAGCATGCAAAGGCTGTAGGAATAACATATTAAAAATATGCTACAGCTATGTCCCTCTCATTCATAAACAGGTTGCTGCATGTCTTTAGGTCCTACACTGGATCTCCCTGAGGAATTACCCCATGGATTGAATAGGCCTTTCTCTAAGATCATTCAACAGAAGACTCTGAGCGGAGAACAAAATTTACATACAGTCTGCTCCAGAAAGTTGAGTCTGAAAAACAGCTGTGTTGCGTCTACTCATTAGCTGGAATTTGCATCGAGAGGTAAAAAATATGTGAATTAAGTACCAGAATTAGGAGCAGAAATTCTAATAATCATAAGAGGAATTAGATGACAATAATAAAACAACAGTAGAGATTTATACCAGTTCTTAGGCAATAATTAATAGATTAACCATGTTTCAAAAATGATCCTTACATAGTTATAAGATGAAAGGAATCTCGTATAGAGTACTAAATTGTGAATCTGTGTATGAGTTTGGTTTTAAAGAAGGAGAATCAAAATGATGTAATTAATTGCGCACATGTATGTGTACATGTTTTAAAAGTCACACACATACTGGAGAAAAAGTATACCCAAAAAGTGAATTTTTTTGCTGTTTAGAAGTGATCCCCCCAAGGCTGAGCATATGAGTTTGTCATTGAGTATTGAAGCCTAGGAAAAACGATGGAAAAAAAGAGACTCAACTGGTGTGATATACACTAAGGTTTGAAAATGTGACTATCAATTATCCTGTGTGTCAAGTTGGTATTGGTGGACCTTGAGTGGGATAAATACTCATCTGAGTCTGCAGTTGTATACTCAGCAACAGGAAATGTTTAGAGCCCTGTAACAGAAAACAAACTCTTAAAGATGTGCAGACGTTTATATCGTTGGAGGAAGAATTTCATTTTACATCAGGTGGAGTAATATATATACGGTGGGCTTTTCATAAACATTACAATCCACAAATTTGAGTACTACAAAATTTGGAGTAGACTACCGAATCATCTGCTTACTAACGAGATAGTGTCCAGAGATTGAAGGGCGGCCTTCAGCAGGAAATGATCTGTGTATTAAAATCCAACATGTGTGAAATGAAACGGATTCGCAGTTGTGTGGCTTGATGAGGCACTGTGAGGAAGATAAAGAAGATGGGCCTGAGACTGATAGTAACATAAAAACCTGACTAAACATCTGCCTTAGCTGCACTTTTTTATCCTGGCTGATTCCCCATTGCTGGGTTGTAGATGAAATCTACAATGTCATGAGGAAGGGCTAGATCCTAAGCATACCACCATGACAATTTAAAATATGAAGATTTTGGATTATTAAGAGATGGTTGCAATTGTTTCTTCCCTACAAAACACTAAAGGAGATTTCTGGCTCTAACTCCCTGCCAACTTGTAGATGACCAGTCTTGTAAACTTGTTTTTTAACCTTAATCTATATAAATGGGAATCGAGAAAGGGGGAAGACTTTGGCCAGACGGATATTGCTGCCAGCTCTGTGACTCAGTCTCCATGTGGAACCTGACTGTTACGTCAGAGGAGGGTCTGGGTGAAATTTAATGCTAAACTGAGAGAACTGGAAAGGGCTGCTGTTGGGACAGGGGCGATATGTGTGTAACACAAAGAGGAAAGGGCAATATTATTTGCTGCCTCTTATGGATCTAGAGAACCAGAGAATCATATTTTCTCTTATCACAATTCCTAGAAACTCTTAAAGGTGAAGCTATTTCCTGTTGGAATTTCCTCTTTTGTTGGAAGCTGAAGATCCAGGACGGATTCTGGTAGATTTAGCAAGTATTGGTTCTGGAATTCTCTATTCAATGATGATTTCAGTAAGACTATAGATGAATGTATTCTTTCACGTGAACTGCCATAACAAAGTACAACTTACTGGATGGCTTAGTCAGAAAAACTTACTTTCTCATAATTTGGGAAGGCTACCTTTTACACTGTAAAGCCACCGCATGTGAGTTGTGCCTCTGGCACTAATTTAGTCATGTCACCTTAAGCCATTTTCCTTCCTAGGAACTCATTTTCACATGACACAGGCGCTCTTACAAGGAACACTCAAACTGTTTGATATTTTTATCCTGAATTAAACAAAGAGCAGTAATTTGTGAAATCCCAACAAGACAAAGGGGCTTTGGCTAATGTAGTTAGTTTATTAGAAAAGTGACGAGGAAAATAAGCGTAGAAACTTTTCTTAGTCCCAACTCCCACCCTTGATGAATGTAACCTTCCTTCCAGTATTACAAGTAGGGCATCTATCACATGGGACTTTCATCTGCTATTTTTATGAATCAGAGCAAAAGGAAAAATGTGCTTCTTGCCCCTCACCTGTTTTTCAGGCGCCTTTACTTCAAAATAATTCTTATGCCAAAGTAATCAAATTGGGAATGATGTTTACAGAATTTATTTCCTAAAAAATCAAAAAGTGCAGGAGAAGGTTATTGAGACTTGTTCCTTTTCAAGCTTTTCAAAATATTTTGTGATTCAAAATCACCAAAATGACAAGCAATGGAATGTTGGGAAGATTCTTTCATTCATGAGTATAATAAGCATTTTATCACTAAATAATAAAATTAATTAAGGTTTACAGTTTCTATATGTTAATATTTTTAAACCATTTTAAAATAAATTAAAAAGCCATTCTAGAACAGAACTATGTATTTGGTAATTTTGTATTCCAGGCTAAATGATTAGTAACTCAAAGAGTTTAAAAACTACTCTCCTACTTTATTTGTCCATAGAGTTGACGGATATAAGTCCACCTTCTTTATGCATTTTAATGTTAAAAGTAATAGACAAAATTGCATATACTACCAATAGGTTATTGTGTGAGAATCTTAATTACTATTGACTTTAGCCAGATAGAAAATAAAAGAACAATCTTAAGGGAATGTTTAATTTGTGATTCTGAAAAATTTTACATAGAACAACATTTTCCACTTACTAAAAAAAGTTGCTTTTAATAATACATGCACTTAACTCTTGCTCTAGAGTTTTATATATTGACTGATTTAGTTTTTTAATTATCCTAGTATAAATATTTAAACCAAAATACACTATCAAATTATGTAGGTTCTCTCCTCTACACAAGTTAAAATATTTTGTTTGAACAGAATCTACTTTGAGAATCTTGTACAAAATTTCTCAAATTTTTTATTGTTCCAAATTGCTGGAACTCAGTGTATAAAATAATATATATAACACAACTAAATCTGTATTTTTTAATGATTTATCCATTGAATTAAAGCAAAACCAAACCCAAACAATGAAATAAAACTGCTTTGCTGTTTTTCATTTAAAAATTATCATTTTTCTAATGATGTTAAAATCAATCTGGGCATCTGATACACATTTATATCATAATAGGTAGAAAACAATTTAATGTATTTTAAAAAGAATGAAAAATTATTATTTAACAGACATGTAGTGAAAAATAATGAAAAATAACTTCAGTTTGGTATTTATTTTCAACTTAAATCATCAGCATGGTTTTTCACTTATTGCTTATTTTTGTCCAATTTAATTTCCAATATTTCTTTCTAAAATTTGTCTTAGTACTGAAATAAGTTTCCCAGTATGAAATTATTTAAAAAAACAAATCCTAAAAATAGTTGAGCTTCTTTCTCTTCCCTCAGTCTACCAATTTTGACTTTCAATCACTTGGATTTAACTGTTTTAAGAGATTATATCTTGCAGTTTTTCTTTATTTGTTTTAATCATTAAAGATCATCAGTGCTGCTGAAATGTTCTAGATTTTGGGCCACTTCAAAACTATATTCATAAGTAAAAATTTTTACAAGAGGCATTTAGGACTTAACTAAGGTTTGGAGTTACGTTTCAGAGGTTTTATGATCCTTTTATCACAAAGAGCAGAAACAAGATGATTTTTCTAATATAAACAAAATTTAAAATAATTAATCATTGAGTCAGAATAAACTTCATTTTTAACAATTCAAGCAGTTGTTGTCAAATGTGCCACCAGTCTACTTGAGATATTATTTAAAATTATGTTTTTGTTTGGTTGTTTATTTAATCTCCTACACTAGAAAATTTTCCTTTGTGTTTAACCTACACATAGGTTATTTGAATGAGTCATCTTTTTCTCTTCCAAAGTGATGAATTTTATTTCAATATTTACATATTTTTGTTAAGTATTTTGTATATATAATCTTTGACTAATCCACACTCTTTAAGAATTTCTTTGTATATCTTTTCCAGGACCTAGCCCAATTTTAACCATAAAGCCTACTCGACAAAAAGTAACCCCATTTTCTTCCTATATTTTAATTTAAGAACAAATTTAGTTTTTTAAAAATAGGATTTTTCCTAGCAAACTACTTTTCATTTGATCAAATGTTTATGGTAATCACTCTTGTCTCTTTTAAATGTGATTTTTATTTTATTTTGAAGTAAAAAATTTCATCATTACTTAATTTAAATATTTTAATATCATAATTGAGATGGAAGGAGCACAAATGATTGACATCAAAGTGCTAGTAAAATTGGTTTATATTTAAATAAAAAAGAACATATTAATCATAACTTCACTGAATGAAAAATAATATATTTGGGGGGAAGAATTAGAGAAAATATTGACATTCCTTAAATTTAGCCTTTTAATATTTATTACTTGGAATCATTTGAATGTCATAGACTGAAACACTTTGAGAATGTAGAATATAATCATAATTTTTATACACTTATTTAAGAATTTAAACGGTCCTGTGATTATGTTATCTTTCTTGAAAATTAGCATGATTATGTTTTAGCAATTGAGACATGAACTTTTATCTGCTTTTAGTATGAGGATTAAAGGAAATGGCGATTGAAAACTGTACATAATGACTGTGATAAGATCTGATTATCTAATATGCTTATTTCTTGCTAATTAGAACCTGGCTGTTATGTGATCTGCATGTGTCTCAGCAACGCTGCTTTTAGAGACTTCCATTAGGCAAACCAAGAAAAGCTAGCTGTTGTTGGAAAGAAAATACACATTCTGAAAATATGTTACTCGTTTGTTTCACAATCAACTTAAATTTTTTCAACAAAATATAGTAGAATTTAGGAAAATGAAGATGACTAGCTATAGTCTTATTAAAAATGAACTTGTAGCCTAACACATAAATTTTAACATTATTATGAAAGGCTAGAAAAGACTATCATCATTCATAGTTTGAAATCAAACATTAAAATGATAAGATCAAGCTTAAGAAATCTTGGAGATCAGCTTCTCCTGTTTCTAAATGTCAAAACCTCTCTTGGGCTAGTTTCCACAGAAATATGAAATACAGCCATGTCCAAATTAAAGATCTGATCAGAAGGGCTTGTGAATTTTTTTATTATTATTATTTTCACCAAACATCAGTATCTACTCTATGAAATCAAAAATATAATCTCCCAGGATTAGTTTGAAAAATAAATAATGTCTCATTTATAGTATGAATAAGTAATATTTACCCTAGAATTTTTTTAAAAAGTTTTATTTAGAGAAATAAATGTACTTAAAGTATTCAGCAGCACAACTATGGAGCAAATAAGTAATAAAATGCAGGATGAATGCTTACCAGTTTTCCTCTACCTATCAGGGCTTTTTAAATTGGTATCATTCCATCAGTATACTTCTAAAGTAGCACTAATCAATTTTTAATGAATAATTTACATTCAGAAATGATCTAGTTTCTAGAAAAGCAAAAAATGATGTATTGGATATGTGTGTTCTTCACAGAAAACTAGTGGACAGATTAGGCACCCGATTCTTATATCTATACAACAGTTAAAGTACGTAAATTAAAGGACATTTCTTTATGAAAAAATAGGGACATGACCAGTAACTACCTGTCATGTAATAAGTAGAAATCATTAAGCAATTGACACTTAGGGTTTCTAGGCATAATTGGGAACAGTCATTCTATTTTTAAATCTCAAATAAAACAGCATTTTTAACAACAGAAGTATCTGCAAGTACATTCTCCTCTGAAAGAGTTCTGAAAAGTCAATACATAATTATTTGAGTTAGAAAGTATTAAGTATTTCAATCAACAATGGCACTTGGTAAGAAATAGCTTAAGCATATATGCTAAGAAACTACATTTTAGGAATAAAAAAATTGAGTCATGCTATACACAATAGATTTTGTTCTGAAAAAGTGCATCAATTGAAGTGGTCTTGGGTCAACAGTAGTTTATATGCAGCAAGAAAGCATTTAATGTGTGAATTGTTTATGAAGCAAATAATTTTTTTTGAACAAGAATGACATCTCTATTGTTTTCATTTAAATATGAATTTTGCATACTGAGTTTGCTTCAAGGGAAATAGACTCATTTTGAGGGAAACTAATACTTATTTCTCACATAGAACCTTGTTTATTTAAAATATTATCTGCCAGACATTTACTTTGTAAATTGTTTCATACTTATGAAGGAAAAGAACAATTTAAAGTGAAAATTCCAAGAAACAAATGAAAATATTCTTTAATTCTTAATCATTGTAATCTTTGTTTAATGTTATTCTTCAAATTATGTACTGATACTGGCTATTTATTTGTTTGTTTTTTCTGATTAATGTCTGGTAACTAAACTTTAAAATGTGAGATCAAATCAGGCATGAGGGGTCATGCCTGTAATGCCAGCACCCAGAAAGCTGAGGTGAGAAGATCACAGTAAGTTCTAGGCCAATACCAGCCTGAACTGCATAGCGAGAACCTCCCTCAAAAAATCAAAACAAAACAAAATAAATTTGAGAACATATTCTGAAGCAACAAATATAAACTTGGAAAATTATATAGTTTATGCAAAGTTAAAATCTCAATTATTAAAAAGGAAAACATAATCAAACTGGGATAATAAGGTATATAAACTTTTTAAAATAATTTAAATACATTGCACTAATAATTAATTAAGAATTTAACTTAACATTGTAATTGAGTTAATTATAAAATCGTTACGTACATATTTGTATATGTGTAAGCGAGTTGCAATACTTCCCTATATGAGTGACTTAACACTAGAAACAGTAATGTTTATTATTAATTTAGATTGTTAATCTCTTTGGAAAGGAGTTAAAGAATTCTTTCAGAAAACAACTCAAAACTTCTTAATTATTATTGTACCATTAAAGAGCACAGAGTAAGTATTAAACTTTAGGGACCTCACTGTAGTATTTTTAGATCTTTCTGATGAGGTTAGCAGGAAGGGTAATTTGGAAATTCAGGGGTTTTATATCTGTTTTATCTTTGTAGTGGTTACTTTTCTAGAGTCAATGGTTTTCAAGAGAACAGATTTAATACAGGACAATTACAAGTTACAACATTCACACACAAGCTAAATGCAGAAGGAGTGCAGAACCTTTACCTATGCACTGGAGATCCATAAGATCTAATGAAGGGCTGGGAGCCCACAGCACTGTCCGTGTACATCTGTGTCTGCACTAAAAGACGGAAGAAATCTGTACTGCAACCAGGATATGATGCTTGTAGCAGAGACAAAGACCAGAGCTCCCCTGAAGCAAACAACACCCATCCCCAATGGCAGCAAGGCCCTGAGCTGCAACAAAAACAGCTGAGTTCCCTCCAGGAGAACCAACAGCAACAGAACTTCTCTGGGAAACAGCCAGCCACGACCTTCTGCTCCAGTTCTCCTTCATGTTGTGTTGGCAACAATCCTCAGGTGGATCCTCCACATCCAGAACCACACCAGCTCAGTCCAGCTGGGCGTTCTTGCTCAAGTTGAACACAATAATAATCCCACCACCATCTTAAACAGGCCTTTGAATCCCTCACAGCTGCCTGACACATTTTTCAGTTAACAACCGTGAGCAGTCCACTTGAGCTAGACAACACAGCATTTCTAAATCAATGGAATCTTAACTGTACTTAAACTGAATACTGGCCACCCCCCTACAGAGATCTGTGGTTTAAATTCAAGAAAGAGCAAGGCAGTTTTTAATCCCACTTTAGAACTTTGTTCATTCTAAGTTGTTAGCAAATATGGAATTTTCTTTCCTATTAGTGTCATAAATATTCTGTATTCTC
Organism: Hystrix cristata; assembly: GCA_004026905.1. Lineage (NCBI taxonomy): Eukaryota > Metazoa > Chordata > Mammalia > Rodentia > Hystricidae > Hystrix > Hystrix cristata. Next base: position 25,485 of record PVJO010018947.1, on the reverse strand, counting down.
TAATCGCCCCATATACGAAAGGGAAGAGATTTAGCATTATGGGAAGGCAAAAGAGGTCTCTTTGGTTCCCACTTAATTAAATAAGATTCTCTTTTTAAAGGAAGGTTGCAATTACTTATATTAAATTATTCTCTGTGATATATTTTCTATATTTGCCAAATATACAACATACAAAATATTTATTCCTTCGGGTTATTTGCTAGTTTAAGCATTATTTTAAATGATTTTAATTTGCATGCATTGAACTTTTTTGAATTTAAAACTAGAAGCCTCTAGTGTCATATATAAAACCAGTTATATTTGGATCATAAAGAAATATTAAATTAGTAAGAGAAAATAAGACTATAGAACCTATCATGAGTGTCTTGTCACAGAAAAACCTCTTGTGGTGATACTGTTTTATTAATTAATTACATTTTTTATAAAATTTCATCTACCTTAAAGTATCAGTTTTCTATTTCTCAAGTAACAGTTTAGTTTTGGTCTCCAACTTAGTTAATCTAAAATACTGATTTTCTTTACACTTATGGTTTCAGTATTTTAGATTAACCAAGTTGGAGGAAGAGATATAATAGATATTAGGTAAAAGAAAGATAATATTCAAAGGAGAGGAGAACTAGAAAGGGAGAAGGGGGAAAGAAGGAAGGGAAAAAGGAAAGAAAAGGGAAAGGAAAAAATGGAAAAAATGTAAATAAGCCTGCTATTAATAGAGAAGGGGGGAACAGAAGGGAGGGGTGGGGAAGGTGATGGAAACTAAGATGCATCATGTACAGGTACAAAATAACCATGATGAATGTAATCATTATGTATACAATGTATCAATACATGTTCTTGGTAAAATATTAAAAAAAAATACTGATTTTAGTAATGTACTACTAAATTGTGACCATCCTAATTTTCTAGAATGTACTTAGAATGGATATATTTTTGTTAGAAAGGCAAATCAAATTTCAGGTTCCTGACTTTTACTCACTTGAATCATTTTATTCTCTCTCTTTAATTTTGCAACTAGTTCTATCTTTTCAAATTATAACCTGCATTTCCACAAAATATTGATCAGTCTCCTAATAGAAATGAAATGAAAACACTTAAAAACTTTGTACTCAAGACTCAAAAACAATCAGACTTATTTTCTGAAGAAAATTCGTGGAATTTAAATTGCAAATTGGTTTTTCATACCTTCTTCCTGTATTTTTGAATGTCACAGGCAAAACCTCTCGTCTTTGATGTTATTAATCCTAGGATTTTAGCCCAAATTGTAAAAATAATATGGTAAGACCATTGCTTTTCTTTTTCTTTTTCCTTTCTTTTCGTTTTCTTTTCTTTTAGTATGTGTTTGGAGTACATGATATTTACATTCAACTCAGGGAGTGAGTACACATATTTAACATATCTTGATTCTTTTTATTTCAAATATCTTCCCACCCACACCCCTCCCTCTATCTCTAGGATCCCCTTTCTTTATTGCTATTATTATTATTATTTTAGTTCATATTTGCAACATAAAAGGCTTCCATTCATTGTGGATAGTTGGTCAATACACATGATGCCTCTTAAATCTTTTTCAGTCCCCTCTCCCGCCCACGCTCAGTCTTTTAGTCTCCTTCCCATTTTCAAAAGATAGAGCTCTCTATTTCCTCTTACCAATCATTATTTTGCTCTTTATTTGTACTTTGGAATACTTAAATGAGAGAAATAATTCCGTATTTAATCTGTGTATTTGATTTATTTCACTTAACATTAGGTTTTCAAGGTGTATCCATTTTCTTGCAAATGTCTCGAACTTATTCTTCTCATAGCCTATCAGTATTCCATCACTTATAGATACCAGATGTTCTTTATTCATTTATCTGTTGATGGAAATACAGACTGCTTCCAAGACCTAGCTATTAAGAATTATGCTACTCTAAATATGGATATGCCTGTGTCACTGCAATATTTTATCTTTAGCCTTTTGGGGAAGATACCTGTAAGTGGAATAGCTAAGTCAAATGGAGTTTCCGATTGTAGGTTTGTGAGATCTTTTCCTCTACAAACAACCTTACATGAAGCTTTACCTGTAAACAGTCTTGAATTGAGGGCAGAAAAATACAAAGAAAGATGTTGAAAATTCCATTCTGCTTTTGCAATTGAAAATTAAGTACTTTCCCCTTGGCAGAGAAGAAGGAAAATTTATAGCATCTGAGGTCGAGTCTTTGAAGTTTTAGATAAAATTTAAGCTAATAGAAAAAATAGTAATATTTGGGGAATGAATCTTTTTTGGCTATATGGGTAAAATGTGTTTTTTTTAACCTTTAATTATCTTGAGCTTTTAAAAATAAAAAATTTAATTATAATTTTATATAATTTTATATTATATTCTATACATATGATTCACTTTTTTTCAAAATCTGGAGACGTATAGTTATTTTTAAGGAAAATTTAAAAGAATTTACTTCAATTTTGATCTTTCATTCTTTTATTAATAATTTTATACGAAATCAAGGATGTTTCACACGCAGACATTTTAATTTCTATTTATTTTCATCTTGAGTTTCATCAAAGAAAAAAGTGGATAGTAATGTTTCTATTTAGCTGTTTCTGTACCCTTTCTCAGAATTTAAATAAAGAAAAATAAAACCTTATAGTAACAATGGTCACTTCCAACAATTTACACTATCACAAGTAATCTACACATACAGAAATTTGACTAACTATGGCTTATGTTGCAAACTCTTAAGTGTCCTTTATGCAGAATATGCATTCTGTAGATTACTTGTGTACCTTTTAAAGCTGTAATTATTTTGTAGTGATGTTATATTTTCATGATTCTAGGTTAGCAGCCTGCTCTGGTCTTTCCAGAAAAGCTCCAAGTTTTTACCTGACTATAGATCTTTGTATTTAAACTTTGGCTTTTCCATCTATATTTGTGGCTTCTAATCAGTTAGCACTCCTTGACTAGCAGTCTCCCCCAGCTGGTGTCCTTTGCTCTGACACTGTGTCATAAGCTAAGTCTTTACAATGGTATTGAATGTCAAATGAGTGTCAGGATTCTTAGAAAGTAGAGAATAAAACTGAAAGTCTAAGATGAAATTTTTTAAAACTAAAAATTTAAACTCTCTGCTCCTCCTAAAGCATCTGCACTGATTAAGTGGGCACTATGGTAATGACACATAGATTTTTGGCCTAGTATCACGGCAATCAGTATAATATCTTAGCTCATTTGGGTTCTGAACTCCAAGATAAAACTTTACAGTATATGCACTAGATGTTTCATTTCATAAATATTTAATTATTATTAATTATAAAGGCTAAATAAATGTCACAGATATTAGAAAAATTACCTCAATTAAAGAATAAATATAAATTAATTACAAATTCTGTATAGGGTAGAACGAAATATTTTATGTCATGAATCTACAGTAATAAAATAACAAATAAATTTTAAATATTAATACATGTATTTAATTTATTGTCTATGCAAAACTGTGGCCCTATACATAAGACTCAACTAAGTCAGTAATTTGATTACATATTATATTAAAAGTCAGCTTTCCAGTTGCTATGTCATGATACCCAACACCCACAATTTAGAGACTGAAGGGTTTAATGTGGGTCATATCCTCAGGGGATTCAGTACCTGGCTGGCTGGCTCGGATGGAGAAACTTCATAGCAGAAAGACACTGGAGAGTAAAGTTGCTTTAGTTACAGTAGCTGGGAAATGCAGGAGAACAGTATCAGGAAGGGGATAAATATATTGTATCTAAGGTCATGCCTCCAAGACCAACCCGGAAGTGTGTTCCACCAATTCCCTAGGTAGCCCCCAAATCAACCAAATCAACACAATAAAGCTTAACAGTAACATCTCATCCTTTGTCACCTTGATACTCAAATGCTTTGCCTTAATCCTCAAATACACACGAGATCATAATTCTACCTAACATGACACAACTGTTTGTATAAAATAATATAATATTCCTTTCTCAAAGTCCCAAATAATTCCAGCATTTTTCAATAATTCAACTCTATATCACTTCTGAAACTCAAGGCTAACTCTTAGCTGTAAGTCTAAAAAATCAAAAACAAGTTACAGAATCACAAGGCACAGTGGTGGCAGAAGGTCAGTAGCTCCATTCCAAGAGGAAGGAATAGAGGGATACAAAAGAACAGGAACAAAGCAAAGGCTGAAATCCAGCAGGATGAACTTTAAGTCCTGTAGCTCTATATCTGATACCTGGGTAATGTAGTGATAAGATGTGAGTTCCAAAAAGCTTCAGCACCCCCAAACTTATAGAATTGTCAGTTATACCCCAAACCCTCTTTCTTGGGCTTTGTCCATTCATAGCCTACATCTTTCCTCAGTACACATTCCATGTTCCCGGCATCTCCACCATTCTGGGGTCTTCAATAAACATTCAGCATTATTTATACTGCTTCCTGCACTGTCCTCTCAAGGGCTCGTTTGCTATTCTTCCAGACCTTCCTTTGAAATCTTGATGGAAACCTTCCTGCCTGTACAACTCTCGCATTCAGCATGCTTGTAAAATCAGGATCACTCAGACAAATGCCAAGGTTTGCTGCGCAAGGGAGGAACACCAAAGCCCTCTTGGACTGCAGCTCCATTGGCCTCTGAGTGTCGGAAAGGCTGAGAACTGCGAACTAAATCATGCAGAACCATGTGGAATCCTTAGTAATTCCTTCTTGAGCATGACACTGGGGACTCTCTTCTCAAATCAAAGGCTTTTTTTTTTTTTTTTTGCATTCTTGAGCCAGTGGTGGGTGAGGTCTTGATGATTCCTGAGATGCCCTCTGGCCATCTTTCTTCTCATCCCTGAAAAAATACACTTTTTCCCCTGATGAATGGAACTTATTGCCAGCAAACATACTTTCTTAGGATCTGACTTTACACATAGTTTCTTCTGTGCAAAAATTTAAGTTTTACAAATATTTCTCATCTACGCTCTGACCCCAATTCTCATTAGATATCTGACTAAAAACAGACAATAGTATACATGGCAAGGCTTGAACTGCCTTTGAATTTCCTCCACCAGATCAATTAGCTCATCAACCCTAATATCAGCCTTCCAAAAATGTTCAGGACTTTGGCAAAATACAGATTTTTTTTTTTTTAAACTAGAGTCTAATCATGGCCTGAAGCCCAGTTGCCAATAAGTTGCTCTTTCCCAAATGAAACCTGAGTCTACCTTTCACTGTCTACATTCTTATCAACATTCTAGTTTTCTGAGCTCTAACAGATTCACCCATAAAGCTCTGCTTACAACACTCTAAGGCTTCTCTTGCCTCCATCTCCAAACCTTTCCAAAATCCTACTTCTAATCAGTTCTATAACAAGGTGAGAATATCATGGAAGAAGGGCACGGAGAAACAAAGCTGCTTATGGTCACCGCTAATCACACGTGACAATGTGCCTTTGAAATTTAATTATTCCAAATGAACAGCTACTGTAGCATAAAATACACACCATATTTTAAAGGGTATGAAAAATAGGGGCTGGGGATTTAGCTCAGTGATTAGAGTGCTTGCCTTGTAAGCACAAGGGCCTGAGTTCGATCCCCAGCACCAAAAAAAAAAAAAAAAAAAAAAAAGGGTATGAAAAATACTTTAAAATATCTAATTAATGTTGGTTATACGTAGCAAGGATATTTTGAGAATTTTATTATTAATATAATTTTGTGTTTCTTTTTTTACTTTTTAAGAAAAAATATAAAATTGTTTATAGAATCTACAGTTACATCTCACATCTTTTTTGGAGTGCACAACTCCAGATTAATGCAAAAAAGTGACAGGTATTTTGTGAAGATTATTCTGTTAACTTTCAGCTTCATACATTTACATTGACCAGGTTTTTTTCCTTTGACAAATCACACTCTTTCTATGCAAATTATAATTTCATTAACCTGTAATAAAATATTAACAATAATTTCACTTGTTATAATATAAATAACCTACTTTTGAGACAAATACATCTTTGCTACCTTTCTTTAATGTTCTGACACAGCTTTAATAGTGCACTCTATTCAAACTCAAGTTTTCATTAAATTCTTTAAAAAAATTATACAGAACATACATGATGAGAGGCGTTTTGTCACACAGAACACCATACATTGGTTACCAATGCCAAGCCGGAACTATAACAACACAGAGAAGAATAAAACTCTCAACCAACAAAAGTAGAAGTCCAAATAATTTTGCCGAATGTATCTTGGCGTTGGAGTTGTCAAGCAACAGACTGGATGGAAGAACGCTTTTACAAACATGCCCGAAAGACAGTGGAATGGCTTCTCTGATAGTACGTCTTAGTCTGCATCCCTAAAGTCTCCATCTCCCTTCTACTCTCCCTGCACTCAGGACATTCTGTCTACAAACATTCCCCTCACGTCACAGTAGAAGGGCATGCCTCGTCCCCCTTGGAGTGTGAAATAGCATACTGAAAGCCGGGTGTAGTCATGTCCCATTGACACATATGTTTAAGATGTAGAACACGGTCTGAAGTTTCAGTGTATCTGAGATTAGGACGGAGAGCCATAGTAAAAAGCAAAAGCCTGTATGTCAGGGTTCGTTTCTGTTGCTGCTGATTTTATTCATTCATTCATTCATTCATTCATTCATTTATTTATTTATCTATTTATTTATTTATTTTTGTGGTACATACTAGTTACATTCATTTTGAGGAACTGGTACATATACAAATTGCATCTTGTTTACTTTTACACCCCCCATTTTTCCTCATTTCCCTGACCTCTTTTTCATCTCCAAAGAGTCTACCTCATTGTTTCCATCGAATATATTTACCACAGTTTTTGTTGTTGTTTTATTAGCTCATTCATCCATCAAATGACAATCAGCTTGTTTCCATCTCTTGGCTATTGTGAATAATGGGATTGAGCACATTTTGTCAGTGGTTGACTACATACAGCCAAAAGAGCATCTTATTTTAGAAAACATTATAAAATAACGCATTTTACATATACAAAATGTTATATATAAAAATAGAAATAATTTGTTTCATTAGATAATAATTTCTGTTACGGAATTGAAAGTGATCTTGCTGCACAGAGTTACCCTGAGTTCACAACCATGCTTGTTTCTTTGGGAGACAGAAATCCTTATTTGTCATTCTCCTTGGATTCACAGCAAATTTCGCCACCCTGTTCCCACTAGCATCTAACTTACGCACAGTGCGATCCTAGTAGCATGCCCTGGATTAGACATATTAAGTATAACACATTGGATTCCTGTCAGAGAAATGGGAGGGTTTAGAGCACATTAGCTCGTTAAGGCCAGTGACTCAGGTGCCCAGATTTAAAGCTTCTAGCAATTGAATTGATGCATATAATGGCATGTGGGGACAGAGCTGCCAAAAGCAATTGATGTGGGGGGTGGATTTTGAGGGATTTGCCACTCCCTTCCTACAGGCAGTTGTTGCAATGACCTCTGCGTGGGCTTTGTAATGAATGCCATCAGCTCACACACGACTTTGCTGAATTCAGCTGCCCAGAATAAACTAAACAATGAAACGTTCCATTCCATGCAAACTTCAACTTGACAAGCAGAGAAGCACAGATGGGCACAGAGCACCGAAGAAAGAATGAGAACTATCCCCGACCTTGCCCTTCCCAAGGGGTCAGCAGCTCAATAAAAGAGAAAAACTGCAAATCAGCATAGAAAATGACTATTCATTCTTGTCCACATTTTTGATCACATCGTCACCTCAGCAGAAACAATTTGCATTACAATTTTTTTTGTTTTGCTTATTAACTTGTATATATTTGTTTATATATTCAAATTATATGTAAACACGAATATATACATATATATATATATATATATATATATATATATATATATATACATGTGTTTATACATATACTACCGCACCAGCAAAGAGAAACAAGATAATGACAATAAACTCTGCACCTACAAGTCATCTCAGCAAACTTCACTCTCACACCCATTGAGAATGCCCATGACTGGAAATACTAGAGGAATCGTGACACATAGGGCCGATCCCATGTACACCACATTTACCTGATCCTCTAGAAGGACTCCATTCTTCTCAGACTTACAGAGAAAACTGGACCCACTGCACTCTAATATAGTGAATATTATGTCAAAAAAAAATCAATAAAGAAGTAACAGGGAAACTACTATGTAACTCGTCTGGAAATGTACTCAGTGCTTCACAACGATTCCATGTAGCGTAGTTAAGAGAACATCAACACCAATTACCAGCAAAGCCATGCTTCAGAATTGAAGGAAAAATAAAGATTTTCCAAACTACACGGAAACTTAAAGAATTCATGGTCACTAATTCAACATTATAGGAGATACTTAAAGACATACCACTACACAGTACACATGGAAGAGGACTACATAAAGCTTTATAATAAATATATATATATATAATAAATATATATATAATAAATAAATATATATATATATATATATATATATATATATATATATATATATATATATATATATATATATATATCAGAAAAACAACAAGAAAAAAGGAACTAGTTCATCCCTTTCAATAACAATCCTGAGGCAGTTAGTCTTAGTTCCCCAGTTAAAAGACAAAGACTGGGGTTAGCGATTTAATGCAAGTGGTAGAGCGCTTGCCTAGCAAGTGCAAGGCCCTGAGGAATCGTGACACATAGGGCAGATTCAGCAGTCCCCAGCCCTCCCCGCAAAACACAAAGATACCTCACATTGAAGCTACTGTATTAATGAAATGGACTTAATAGATAACTGTACAATATTCCATTAAACTACAGAATACACACTTATTTTCAGCCAAACATGCATCTTTCTACAAATAGGCCCTATTTTAGGCCATGAAACAAGTCTTAAAAGTACAAAATATTTTATGTAATCTCATGAATCGTATCAGATCACAATGAAATGAATCATGAAATCAACATCAGGAGATACTACTGCAACTATCCAATACTTGGAATTTAACGATAGACTACTGAATAATGTAGGTCATTAAAAATCAAATTAAAATAAAACAAATGGAGATTAAAAGACATCTGTGGGGCACAGTGAAGACAATTCTGATAGAGGGATTCAAAGGTGTAAATGTCTATATTAAAAAAATCACAGAGCTCACAAGTAAGCAAATGCTCCATCTCAGGGTCTTAGGAAAATAAACACATACAAAACAAAACCAATAGAAGGAAAGAAACTATAAATATCAGAGTCAAAATTATTGACATGCACACTAAAAGAATTAACACAAAATATAAGTGAAATGAAGAGTTGTTTCTTTAAAAAAATAAACAATATCTAAATAAAGATAAATGGAAGCATCACCGACCAATGGGTGCAACTTGAGAACATAATGTTGAGTGAAATCAGTCTGACAAACAAGCTTAAATATCACAGGAGAAACTTAAAATTTAGAGAAAGAATAGAAGATGGAAAAACAGGAAGTAAAAAGAAGTCCAAATAATTCTCCAAATTATCTTTTCTATTGTTTCCAGACTATTTTAAAACATATGCTAATCTGTTCCATTTATACTACTAATCTGTCTTAGTTCATGGCACATAAAGTTTAGTGCTTTTATCTCTTTGTTATTACAGAGAGTCTTCTTCACATACGACTTATACTCTGAATAACATTTTGGCCGTTCTTTTAAGATTATGATACACAGGGAATTAACTGTTGTTATTCTCTAATTATATTTTTGGAAAATTTTGTGTTTTTTTACCAAAGTAAGAAGAGCGCCTGTTCATATTTTCTTTATTAATATCTACATATATTATGTTAAAAAATCCAAACTAAGGGGCTGGGGATTTAGCTCAGTGCTTAGAGTGTTTGCCTCGAAAGCATGAAGCCCTGAGTTCAATTCCTGGTACCAAAAAAAAAAAAAAAAAAAAAAAGTCCAAACTAAGGAATAAAAGACAAATATTGATAAACTATTACCAAATGAAAGAGAAGACAAAAATTAATAATCTTAGATACAAAAAAAGGAAATATTACAAAGGATATTGCTGAAATCCAGAAGATCATTAGAGACTGTTTTGAAATTTTATAGTATTTCCTATAAGTTAGAAAATTTAGAAAAATGTATGAATTTCTAGAAACATATGACCTACCAAACTTCAGCAGAGCAAATACAACTTTAACAGATCAATAACAAGCATGATATTGCAGCAGTAATAAAAATTTCCCAACAAAGAAAAGCCCAGGATGAGATGGATTTACAGCTGAACTTTACCAGACCTTTAAAGTGGACTAAAACCAACACTTCTGAAACCATTCCATGAAATAAAAGTGAAGTTATGCTTTCAAATTCATTCTGAGAAGTTAGCATAACCCTGAAAAACTGGAAGAAGGGGTCAATAGCAACGGAATGTAAATTGTAGATCATAGTCATTGATGGAGGTAGTAGCAAAAATCCTTGATAAAATTTTTGTAAGTAGAAATGAGTGACATGTTAAAAAATCATACACCGGTTCCTTGGTTTCACTCCAGGGATTAAAGGGTGATTCAAAATGCAAATCAAATGCATTGCGCCACATAACAGAATTGTGGATAGAAATGAAAAGAACATCTGAGTGAATGAAGACAATTCTCTGACAAAATCCAACAGCCTTCATGATAAAAGTCCTTAAGAAACCAGTTACATGAACTCCTTCCCTTAACATAATACAGGCTACTTGTGATATATGCTCTGACAATATTATTCTCTCAGTATTCTCAATATTATTTCTCAATAGGGAAAAGTCAAGAATGAGAAGATATCTACTCTAAGATCTCCTGTTCAGTACAGTACTTGAAATTGTAGCCACAGGAATTTAGCAAGTATAAAATAAAACAGTTACAAAAGAAAGAAGTCAAATTAGCTCTTTGTTGCAGAAGATCCTTTACTTAGAAAACTGTAAGAGTATCAGCAAACTCATTTCAATCTGATAAAGAATTCAGCAAGGTGTCAGTACAGGAAATTTATATACAAAAATCATCATAGCATTTTTGTACATCAGTAATGTAACTGCTGAGAAATTAGGAAAATAGTTTCATTCACAATAGAAGAAAACATGTACAATAAAATTATATGACAGTGAAGAAGAAAACTAAGAAGATCCTAATAGAAAAATGTTCTCCATTCAGGGATGAACAGAACTAAACACTGCAAAATGGTCCTATTACTGAAAGCCATCAATAGATTCAATGCAAACCATCAAAACACCAAGGACATTCCTCAGGGAAATCCTAAAAGTTATGTAGAAGTACCAAAGACCCAAAAGTCAATGCAATCCAGCACAGAAATAGAAAGCCTAGAGTTTTCACAAAAACCAAGTTCAAAGCCACAGTAAAATACACAATTATTTACAAGCATAAAAATAGATACATATTCAAACAAAATATAATAGAGGACACACAAACACACAAACTCACATGACTACAGACATCTGATTCTGTCAAGTACTAAGTATACCTATCCCAATTTTGTATTCCGGAACTGATAAAAATCTACCAGGACAGATTCAGTGACCTATTGGATCCACTGTGTATCGATCCTTGACTGAAACTCCACTGATCACTTGACCACAGCTCCTAGTCTTACTAGAGGGCCATAATATTTCAGAGTTAGTTCAGTGTATATGTTCAGTAGTCCCTCAAATGCCTGATCATTTCTCTCTGCCCAGTGTAGGGTTTCCCTGGTAAAAGATGATAGATCCTATTGGGAAAAGTATGGAAGAAAAACCGACAGTACAATTTTTGGTAGTTTACCAGCATCCTTAGTCCAAGCTACCTGGTGTCCCTTCATTCAAGGGATTCTGGATCCGTAAACTGGCTCAAAGCTGGGCATTAGTTGAGAAGCTGGTCTTCTCTGTTCCTATGATTTTATGTTGCTATTTGTTCATTTATCCTGCATTTTTTCTGTTTATATAAATTCAATAATAATTCAGTATGCTTCTTATGTCTCCCACTTCAGGGGGCAACAAAATTAGTTAGACAATGCCATAGGTCTGCAAGCATCAGACTGTTATGATTATCACTTTATTTTGCTACCCAGTATGCTAAGTATTCCCACCTTGCCTTTGGCACTTGAGCACTGTGTCTTGGTCCCTGTCCCTCTGGGAGCCTGTTATACAAATTGCATTTAAGTTTCTTAGTTGAGTGACTGTGATTCTACCATAAGCTCTGGCATATAGAAAAGAGAAATGAAGGAACTCTTCAAGGATGCTGCTACTTCCACCACAAATCTGTCTCTAAAGTACTAGTGAAGGACATGTTATGCAGATCCTCCCAGTGTGCAAGAGTAGGTTTTATCCGGAAAACCCACTTCAGCATTCTTATTTCCCCGGATTTTGAATATTCTCATCAGCAGCAAAGCAATGAATACCAGGCATCTCCAGCTTTTGCAGGATGGGCCTTCTTTTTTTCCTTATTTTAGCCAACCCACCCTTTAACCATTAGCCCCTTTGCAACTGAATGAGCCACAACATTAAATTCAGAAAGTCTGCTTAATGAGGCCGTATCAAGAAATTCAGACTTATACATGTTTATGTTCCTTCACTATTATCCCACACCCAAAACCATTTTACTAATTTGCTAGGCTTTTCTTACTCATGTTGACCTATTACAATCAATAGTCACAATCTACTGCTTGTCAAATTGACAACCAGATAAACCTCCTTAAATCATACTTAATCTCCAACTACAATAGTAAATTCAAAATCACACTTAACATGATACAACTTTCTTGAATATGAACAGAAATACACTAATCCCCTTCCCTGAAAAGGAGATTTAATCTATAATTAGTCCCTTGTCAAGGGATAGTTCAGAATCATATGGTTTTTCTGTTGAGTTTTTTCAAACATTTAAAGAAAGATTGATACCAATTGTTTTTAAATGGTTACCAAAAAAAAAAGAAAAAAGAAAAAAAGAGGAAGGAATTCTTCCTAATATATTCTAGAAGGCCAGGATTATTCTGAAAACAAAACTACATAAATACACAATTTTAAAAAATAGAAAACTATTGGTTAATACCCTTGATGAACATACACAAAACACTACAATATTCACCATGATGATGTAGAATTCATCCAAGTGACTTAAGCATGGTTCAATATATACAAAACAAGAAGTATTATATGCCACATTAGTAGAATGAAAAGCAGCAACCATGTAATCATTGCAGTACGTATAGAAAGGCATTTGATAAAATTCAACATTCCTTTATGATACAAAAATGAAATTATATACAAAACATAAAAACTCGTATGTAATAATCCAACAGCTAATATTATACTAAATGTGAAAAAAACTGAAAACTTTCTCTTTAACATGTAGAATAAGAAAATTACGCTCATTTATACCATTTTTCATTCCATAGTACTGGAAGTAACAGGCAGAGGAAACAGGAAAAAGGAAGAAATTAAAAAAAAAAAAAAAGAAAAAAGAAAGAGAAAAAAGAAATAACAGTCATTCAAATCAGAAAGAGAATCAAACTGATATTATGGATGCCATGATGTTGTATATAAAGCACTCCCAAAGAACTTAGAACTAATAAACTTGTTCAGCAAAGTTGCAAGAGATAAAATTAATGCACAAATATTAGTATCACTATAAATAATGGTGAATTATATGAAACGAAACTCAAGACAGCAACCACACTTACAAAAGATTTTTAAAAGTATTTATCAATAAGTTTAACCTTTGAGATAAAAGATCTCTAAGATGAAAGCTATAAGACATTGGTGAAAAAAATAAAGCAGATCTCAAAAATTGTATGACATTTCATTTTCATGGATTGGAAAAATTATACTACTAAAATGGTAATACTACTGTCTAGATCAATCTACAGACTCAGTGCAGTTCCTATTTAGAGAAGAAAGAATATCTAAAAATATGTTGAGGAAAAAAGCAGGAAATTTTCAATAGGTGAATTGAAAATATATTACAAAGATGTTTGCATATTTGCATATTTGCATAAAGAGGGACATGTAAAGCAATGGAACAAAACACAGAGCTTAGAAGTCTGCTCATGTACATCTACAACTAACTCATTTTCAACAGAGATGCCAAGAAATATTAAAGGAATAACAATCTTTTCAATTCACCATACTCAAAAGAACTGGGGAGGCAAGCATAGAAGAATAAAACTGGACCATCATATTTCAGCAGTTACAAAAATGAACTTGAAATAGATTAAGAATACTAAAATGGAAAATGTGAAACCATAAAAATACTATAAAGAAATAGGAGAAACACGTCAAGTCATTTGAACATACATGGATTTTTTTGGACAAGATGCCAGAAATACAGGAGAGAAAGCAAAAATACACAAATGTATTTACATCAAACTGAAAATATTTTGCACTGCAAAGGAAACATAACAGAGGGTAGAGATAATAGATACAATCAAATAAAAACATTTTCACGCTATACATTTGATAAGTTGCTTAATCCAAAATATATAATTAACTCCAAAAACTCAATAGCAACAAAAGCGACCTTATTATAATAATTGATATGTGTGCATAAATATTTCCCAAAAGAAAACACACAAGTAGCTAACAGGTACATGAAATTATGCTCAATATCACTATTCTGCAGAGAAATGCAAGCAAAAGCACAGTAGGATATCAATTTACCTTCCTTGCATAACTGTTGTCCAGATGACTGTGGGACAACAAGTGCTGTTAAGGGTGTAGAGAAAACAGAATCCTTGCAATATTGTTAGGGGAAATGTAAATTAACAATCATTATGGAAAGTACTATTGATTCTCAAAAATTAAGAATACAATTTCCATATGATCCAGTAATCCGATTCCTGAGTACTGTATACAGCAAAACGAAACGAGATTGGTATGTCAAAGAAAAACTTCTATACTCCCATGTACATTGAAGCACTCTCCAAAACAGCTAAGAAATTAAAATAATCTGTATTTTCTTTGATCAAAAAATAGGTAGATTAATGGATAAGGGAGAAGTAGTATATACACAAAACAGAATATTGTTCAACCATAAACACAATGAAATTTTATCATTTATAGCACATGGATGGAACTGGATATGGCTGCATTAAGTAAAATAAGCCAAACACAGAAAGGCAAGCACTACATGATCTCAAGTATATACAGAATCCAGAAAAGCCAATTGCATAGAAGTTGAGTATAGTAAACTGGTTACCAGAAGCCAGGGAGAGTGAGTTTGTGTAGAGACGAGGAAGTTACTTTGTACTGAGAATTTTGGTGGGGTATTGAAGAACAGAGTGATAATAGATAACAGTAGTGCACTGTATACTTCAAAAAGTTAGGAGAGAGAATTTTGAATATTTTAATATAAAAATATTGATAAATATTTGGGGAAATAAATATGTTTAAAATCACTTAAAGATTAAGATATTGATCTTTCATCTATCTGTCAACCTATCTATCTATCTATCTATCTATCTATCTATCTATCTATCTATCTATCTCCGGGTACCCCACTAATACATGTAGTTTTTAAATTTTATCTATCAGTCGAAATGCAAAATAATTTATGTATGTATGTGAACATATATATGTATTTATATAGAAATCAAAGACAGATTATTTGTCTAATAGTCTTTGCAGTATTGTCAACATATAATACCTCAATGCTATTCAATTATCTGCACTAATTTTCACAAGGCCATTTTTGTGGTTTTAAACTATTTGACAAGTGTTAATCACCTGGACAGAATTTGGCTCCATGGTACAAAATTGTGTGATTATGTAGAATATGAATGTGGTAAGCGATTAACATTCAACAAAATAGTGCAAAGGAAAATAATTTTAGGTCATCTCTGAATGTTGTCTAACACTTAGATGTGATATTAAAAGTTGCACATATATATGTGTGTGTATGTGTGTGTGTGTAGATATATAAAATTACACTTAAAATCCACACACTCCTTTGTCCTCAAGAATGTAATAAAACTGCAGTTGTGTGAAACTTTTGTTAAGTCATTGTATATTAAATAAAGAAGCAATCTTTACTCAAATAATATTAAAATCCAGTGTCTCAGTATAGAAAATTACAAAAAACTAAAAGAGTTAATGAAGTACAATAGATTTACATAACTTTTAATACTTGTAATACAAAACACATTAGCATAAAGTAATCTTTCATCTGCCAAAGGATTCTTCAAATCTTAAATTATTTTAGCCGATAGACGCTTTCTTTTAAATCCCTCATTAAAAATTATGTTATTGTAAACAGCCAGCAGCAAATTTTAATGTGATTTTTGAAACACTTAAAATGTAATATTTACTCTTCAAGAATGTCAATAGTGCATAATTAAAATGTCAAGTAAAATTCAGAAAACACAAGACAATATTGATGGTATTAATTTCGTTTTCATTTTTACAAAATTCCTCTCATTGGAAGTCAAAACATGAATCAATATGAATAAGGAATAATTTTCCAGCAAATAAAACCTCAGTAAATATTTACGTAATTATAATTTATGTAAAAATAAATCTTTCTTTTCTGATATGGATTATAAATTGTGACCAGTTTGCAAACAAAAAATATCCTATTTTCTTTTTGAATATATTTCAATGTGCCATTGCTAAAAATTAAAAACTAATTTTACAATGATGAGCAGTTGCATAAATACCAAGTCTCCTACAGGAAATGACTGAAAATTTGGGTATATTTGAAATCTTCCACATAGCATCAAACCCAAATTAAGCCATTTTATTTCTTTTAGAGTGTTAAAAACATACAAAAATTCACTCAGTACATTCTGAGCAGGACAAATACGGGTTTTCCATTATTTTTACACATATGTAAATGACAACCCTCAAACTGATGGATGCCAGGTAGTCAACAGTACATAATTACTACATCTGAATCACTTGAGTTTCTTCTGTAGTCCTGTTTCTTCAGAAGTGTCCTAATGCTGTGAGTTAAATTGCCTTTTGCAAAGCTGGACTTTAAAATAGTGAAGAGGTGGTGGCATTAATGTATGACTTGACTCTTACAGCATAGAGTCAAATCTTAGAGGTTTATAAATAGTCCTAAATTGTGTAAAGTTATCTTGTTTCGTTGATCATTTGAGACAGATTACTTGCTGTATGATGCAGAGATAATATCTCAGATTTAAATATGTATAAGCAAAATCAGTGTAATTGAAGGTAAACGGTATGAATAATGTATCGAATTAATGGCTGTTAACAGAGAATTTTGAATGCCCTAAATATTTTAATTTTGTGGTACTAGGTATCTTGGAATTTATACCTAGATTCTGAGCGATCTGTCTTTGCAATGATGAATGCCATTGATGGCTAATATCCACTTAAGTGTGATTACAAAAATGCAAATTCTTGGGTTGGGGATTTAGCTCAGTGGTTAGAGTGCTTGCCTAGCAAGCACAAGGCCCTGAGTTAGATCCCCAGTACTGGTGGGGGTGGGGAGTATGCAAATTCTCTATTATTTGCTCTGGGGTAGGCTATAATACTGCATATTTCCAGTAAGGTTCTTGATTCTAATTCAGATGGTTCACAGACCACATGATAAGAACTAAGACAATAGATTTTGAGGAAAAGAATAATAAAACATTGATTATTTTTATTTTTGTTTTTGTTTTTGAGAAAGGTGTCAAAAGTTAAGTTTATAGGTAGTAATTAGTAGAGGAAAATTATTAAACATTTATCAGATGCCACACAATCTTCTCCGATTCTCGCGTTTTGAATCTAAAAGTGAAGTAAATTCTTTATGTTTAGAGACTGTGAGTATAAGCCTCTATTTTATTTACTTATCCATTTATTTGTGGGTTTGTTGACTTTGTTTTTAAATAAGGTTAATGAAGTTTCAAAGTTCCACACAGAAGGAAGAATGAGTCTATGTTTATATTTAGATCTAAGGATAAGATCTTGTGCAAACCTGTTAAAGGTGACTTCCATACATGCTGCACTTAAAATAAGCCAGATATTTTGATAAAGATACAAACTTAAAGCAGTCCCTGGATTTCTTAAATGTCTTCATGTAGTTATCGCGTGTATGAACTTGATACTCCAGACATTCATGTAACTGGGCCTTTAACAGAAGGTCTGATTGACCAACAGTTTTTGTTTCATTTTATTTTGACATTAGTACATGTTTGTGATAGATAATGAATAAATTCATTGTTTGAAGTTGGTTCGTATACATATGGCCTCTCACTCCTTATTATTCTCCCTTTCCCTCTCCCCACTCTTCTCTCCCATTTGAGCATCTCTGTCATGAATATCGCTGCCCACAGTTTGTGTCTTGTCTACAGTCAGCCACTTCTTGACCCAACCATGCATTCCTAAGATCAACAATCAGCTGTATGTTAACTAATACAGAGCTGTAACTCTAGCATTCTGGGAGGGTGAGCAAAAGAACTGCAGTTCAAGTCCAGACTGGGCAATTTAGCAACTTAGTGAGACCTGTCTCAATATTAAAAATAAAAAAAGAAGGCTGGGAATTTAGCTCAGTGGTTAGAGTGCTTGCCTTGCAAGCCCAATGCCCTGAATTCGATCCCCAGTGCAAAAATAAATAAATAAATACACAAATAAATAAACAAACAAATAAATAAATAAATAATAAAATATAAAAAAAGGGCTCAGAATGTAGGTCACTGTGAAGTCACTGGGTTTAATCCTGTGTACCACACACACAGAAAAAGCATACAACTGTGAGCGTTCTAGAAGGCATACATACTATTTGTAAAAATACTACCTCAACTGATAAAATATAAATGCAAAAGGGAAAATTTTTTTGTGTTGTTATTTTTCTCCATACATAAGTCAAGTGACAAGTCTGAGAAAGACTCAATAAAGACAAGATCTAAAAGATGTTTTAAAGAACTATCTAGAGTTCTGGAATTAAACTGTACAGATCAATAAATATGCACTTAGATTGTTTTCTAAATATCTGGAACCTCTCACTTTACTTAAAAGAGTGTTAAGCCAATTTTTGGTGGGATATTTTTATTTATTATTTTGTTGAGTTATACTCACGTAAATTCTCAACAAAATTTATAACAGCTATAATCAATATATTTGAGCTTTTGGAAGAACACAAGGACATAAAATTTAAAGAGTAAAGGGGACATATCAAGTATTTGTAACATATATGTAAAGGCTTTCTTAATACAACTGTAGTAGTGCTATAAATTCCCATAACCATCGACCACTTTTCAGTTGTTTTCCAACTATTATGAATACAGTTTAATTTAATGTGCCTATCTTATTTTTCACATTCTTCTTAGTCAAGTCCTTATCGTCTCTCCTACATAAATTCAGTAAAATTCTCATTCACATTCTTTTCCATTGCATCATTTGATAAATAACATTTATCATTAAATAAATGCATCATTAAATAACATTGACTCATTAAATAAATAACAAATTCAAGAATAACATGTCTCTACTTGATCATGAAGGATTTGTGCTGATCAAAAACACTTTATTATAGATTTGGTTTTAGTTTCTGACAAAATTTGAAACAGAAAGCTAAGAGAGTGAATCAAGAAAATCTCACCGATCTTAGAAATCCTGTATAATGCCTAAAAATCACAAAGACTATAATGTGGTCTTATGAAGTGAACATTTATTATGTTCATTTTATTGCTGTATAAATCAAGGTTCAAATTAAGTAAGTTATCAAGATCATATATTTGGCAAGGCAGAATTTAAATTCAATTACTTTATCTACAATCATTATATGTACAATAACATTTTATTTATTAACATGTGTATAAGTTTTTATTTCATTATTATAAAATAACCACTTAATGTTTAGAAAAAATTGTCTCCTAAAGATAAAATATGGAGTCTGGAAACAGATCTTCACAAATACAGACAACTGTTTTTTGGCAGAGATGCAAAGGCAACTGAATAGAACCTCGACAGTTTTTTAACAAAAAGTGATGGAATGATTGAATATCCTTGCACAAAATAATAAACCCGGACACAGATCTTACATTCTACACACAAAAAATACATCAACATTATCTTGTACTCTATCTTCATGTCTAATTGTCCATCTGCCCAACTGTCTGCCACCCATCAATTCATGTGTGTATCTACTTCTCTATGTACCTACCTATTTATCTATCTGTCTGTCTGGGTTTCCCACAACTTGTCAGTGATAGAGTACAAATGCCTTCTCAACTTGCCTCAGTTGGTGACAAATCTACATGCCATTCCAGTTCAGTGGATAGATGTGAAGTTTCTTTAGCAATGAGATTACATGCTGATTCTCCTTTTTCCTTCTTCCATTAATCCTTTTCATGTATTATTCTCAAGAGCACTCTGAAATAAATGTCCATTGCACCTCTCTATCTCAAAATATGTTTTACTATAAATGTAACCTAAGACAAACTAGAGAGTAATCTAGAGAAAATGAGACTAAATTTTTGAAAATTATGTGACTTTACAGATGTATCATAAATAGAAGGGTGAAGTGGGAGAGAAAGAAATCAAAGAGGTGTGTTGGTAAGAAAATGCCTGTTTATAAATAACCTGTGATAACTATATACATGGATAGGACATATTCTGCCACATTTCAGAAATAATACAGAAATGAATATAATTTTTAAAAATAAAAGTCTAGTCCATTGTGTTCTAGAATTAATATTTATTTTAAACCAGGTAAATATTAAGAAAATCCATAAGCTTAAAACATCCATTAAGAAAGAATCATACACACAACACATCCTAATTTACGTGTACCAACTCCCATGATGAATGGAATCATTATTTACTGCAAATATGTTGTAGTAAAAATAAATTTTAATAAATAAATAGAAAGTAAAATAGAACCATGCTGTATTACCAAAGGAATATGGCAATGATTTGATGAAAATAAGTTGAATTAAACATGTATAATGACTTCTAAAGTAAATATTAGAATGAAAGTCTGGTTGTAGCCAGAGGCAAGTAACTGCTGTTCCTTAGAAATATATAGTATACATTGGTATTTATAGACAGGGTAGCTTTCTTTATATCTTATTTTAAAAATATTTATGATATTTTAATCAGAAAATACTGTCTGAACTTTTATTTAACTATCTAAGTCTTTTCAGAATATTATTCAATATAATACGGTTGTGTGATTAATATGCCTTATTTAATTTAAAGTTCAGTAATTCTCATTTGCTTTTAACATGAAGGTGCTAAAAGGTAATAACACTAAAAATATCATTCACAAAACCTATTACCATTACTACAATTTTATGCCACTCCTAAGATGCAGCTTTGTTTAACTCAAAATTACATGTCAAGTGCTAGGCATTCCGAAAAAGTTTCCATTTCTTTTTTCTTTTTTAGGCGTGTAAAATTTTTAGGTTGAACTAGCTCATTTAAGCCTATGTTGATTAAGAGAAACTGAGGGAGAAATCAGCAATTATACAACAGACTGAGCATTGTGCTCTTTGTAATAGGCATCGGTAATGTTCATTGGAAGATTTTTAGCTCAATATAATGTTCAAATTTGTGTGTTCTGTATCCAGAGAAAAATTTATTCCTCAGCATTTAATCAAGACAGTCCTGGGCTTTGTATATGCTTCGAGAAACTGTCAAGATACTTTATGTAAGTGATGAATAAGGTTATAAAGGAAAACCATAGCCTCTTCATAGTCAGATAATGCCAAATTTAAAGCAGAGCATTAACCTGGATGCCCGTCTGTGTGGGAAGGAACGTAGCCCTGTCAAATTTTAATACCATATTAACACTCAGTGCAGAGCAGACAGTTCAGGTAACACAGTTGAGACAGAACGCGATATTTAAACCAAGTGAGCAGGAAACACACAGAAGTAAGGAAAGCTGGTCATTTTTCAGTCCCTACAGTTTAAATACATGGAAAGTTTCAGTAATTTCATAGGAATATAAAAGCTTGTAGCTTAGGTATCAGGCTGACCCCAACTGTTTATTCTTTCATTGCCATGTACATATTACATTGTGTGTGTTTTATTGTCATCCTTGGCCCAGATTTATCTGTGTCATGGACACGACTGTACTCCATTTAAAAATGGAATTCGGCCATCCGTCTCTGCTTTAAATCTTTCCCTGGCTGCTGACCTTGTAGACTGTATATCCCAAGGTTGCAATATAAAGATCTATTCTGTGGAGCCCTTCATGCTTGGCATATCATGGGGCCCCTTCCTCCCTATTTTGGAGACTTGCTCCATTTAATCTCTTGTTCAACAGTACCAGCAATCTGCTTTACAAATTTTCTGTGATTCTGATCCATGCAAAAGTTTAAGAGTAACTCTCTTTGTGATTGCTTCCCTCTTGGAGTTATAGATTCACCTATGTAATATGTATCCGTAGGTGTAGTGCATTCCCCTAAGACTTGAATCAAGAATCTATGATCCAGGGGCATGAGTTCTACTAAGGAGAACCAAATGATTTACAATTTGCATGAAACCTTTCAGATCACATGATGTCCACATGAGCAACATTTCAACTGTCTGTGGGGATTAACGCCATACAAATCATAAAGAGATCCATTACACATGGACACTCGGAGGATGCATTGCAACCACCGTCAAAGTCACCTCCTACCTGACTTCCCTTTTTGCAGAAGTATGGGCTTCCACGTCATCACCATATCTCATTCAAATACAGTTCCAGGGCAGGAGGACTGCCCCTAAATAATGAGAAACTGAGGAAAGAACTCGGGTACTCTGAAACTCTGAGGTTATCTTCATTATCCTCACAGATATACACAAGTCAAAGCAAGGTGACCATAATGGAAATTAAACCACAATAAAGCTGTCACATAAAGGAGATTAGCCTGACTCTTAGGAAAACTATATATTCGACTGAAAATCTTCAACTTGCAAAATTTCTATTGAGTTTTGTAAATCTTAGCCTGAAAGATAAAATGTCACACAAACAAAATAAAAAATGTAATGTCTGACTTTCTGATATGAAGTAGAGAATCACTTGATGATAAAAATGGATTACAGAATTTGTGGATTTATCTTGTTTACAGCTGAAGTTAGCTGCTTCAAGGATATTTCTGATTCCCCAGTGTCTGTTTCTGTCTTTGTCATTCTCATGAAATACCAGAAGCAATGAATTTATAAAGAAAAAATGTTAATTTTGACTCACTGTTCTAGAAGTCTCCATCCAAGATCTGGTAGATGAATCACTCCGAGCCTCTTGCTTAAGGGGGCACACGATGGCAAGAGTATGAGATGAAGCACTGTCAAAGAGAAAAATACAGAGATCAGCATCTCACAAGGCCCCAAGAAGGAGGTTCCACCTCCCCTCAATAGTGACCCTCTTGGGGTCAAGGGTTTCTAACAGTGATTTCAGGGGCATCTTCATCCAAACCATAGCAATCTCTTCCAGCATCTCTCACTGTAACAGTATAAAGTTTCAACCTATGACAAGATGATGTAATCCTGAAGAACACATATTACTAATCTGTGAATCTCTCCATGCACAGAAAGGGTAGTAATAATTGAAATCAGCTTGCTCCATAATCAGCAGAAGTCTCTAAAATATATTTAGAAAATTTAAACTCAATTTACCAGTTGGTGGCTGGGGATTTAGCTCAGTGATTAGAGTGCTTGCCTTGTAAGCACAAGGGCCTGAGTTCGATCCCCGGCACCACCAAAAAAAAAAAAAACAAAACAAAACAAAATCAATTTACCAGTTGGTGATTTTTGCTTTTAATTTCAAAACGTCCCTATCCTTCCAATTCCCTTTGCTATCAAACATAAGTTGGAATCTTCCTAAAAAGTAATGTTGTTTATTAGTCAACATGACTACTTATTTTAAAATATCTATATGCTTCAGCAGATTTTCAAATGTACATCTGATCATGTTTACTAACTCCTCTCGTTTTCATAATGTATTGAATTTCATTTCAAACATACATTTGACCTAAATTTTATCACTTCCTCTATTTTCAAATTTGAATAATCTTTCCAACTTTAACAGCCAATTTTTTGAAGTTTCTAACAAAAAACAAGTCTTTTGTCTCTGGGATGGGAGATGACGGGGGAATCTTGGATTGCACTTGTGTACAAAGAACAACAATTAAACTATAACTGGAGTAAAGGCAACTGGATTTTCACTCCAAAATTCTTCTTTACTCTTTATTTTTATTAAATTTCAAAATGATACTAATGACTCAAGAGCAGAGCTCTGCTCTGCACAAAATAAGCAGTGATTATTCTACAAAGGTGTTACTATAACAGAACAGATATATGTATTGTTTTTACCCTGTCGTATGAAATTACAGACTTTCCTTCCTGTGTCTTCCAGAATAAACTCCCTGGATGCTATCCATCCATCCAGTATCCATCTTTCCATCTCCCCCTCCAATTTGCTCATAAGTGAGTGCATTCAAAATTGTTCACTGTGTATTGCAACCTATTTAGGGTAATACAAAGCGAGCAGTTGTTTTGGACATTGACAACCCTCTGCAAGTTTAGACCTCCAGAAGATACTAGTTTAAAGGTCCACTGTCAGGATTCATCTTAAAGCCAATTTCAAAAATAATTACCTAACGTCAAAGTTTGACTTCATTTGACTACTAATATTGTGCTTTTCAATCTCGTGTGTTTAGAATGCATATTTGTAATGCATGTGTATGTACATAATGTTTATTTTGTTAATAAAACTCATATCTACAGTTGATAAATTTTAATTGATTAAAAATAAAAAGAGAAAATTTCTTTTTTTCAAGAAGTGAGCAGGGAACATCTTTTTAAGGATCATCTTAACTTTCATTTGACATAATCCGATACCATTTATTTATTTCAAGACAAAGCCACGTTAATGCATGTATTTGTCTCAAGTACAATAACCTTTCATTTAGTAACTCAATTTGCAATCATTACATAATTGTGAATGCATAATATTATGTCACATTGATAAGGACATCTTTGTTGTTACTTTTCCTCATCTGTCAGTATCTCATACACTTCACTTTTTTATCCACCATTTGTCATTCGAGTAAAATCTTCCTTATTTTATTGATTAAACTACAAACTCCTAACAGTAGAAGTATGTCCTATGATTTATGTCTAGTATCACCAATATGATTATTGTTCAGGTACAAACTAGACCCTCAAGGGGCATATATTTAATAAGGCAATGGATATTCAAGTGGCTGCATTTCTAATGATGGTTTTCTGCTCTCTAACTTAGCAGAGGTAGCATCTCATTTAAATGTCTTTTAACTAAAGTGTACTTCATTGCCTAAGAATCCAAGTCATCACTAATTCTGTTTTATATAATGTTTATTTCAAAGAAAAAGTCTTATTCCTTCAAAGGATATATTAATTTATGTAAATGAAAAGGGAAGTAAAAAGAGAAAAGTGACTCTGTAAATAAGGACTAAAATATATTATAATGGGAAAGGGAAGAAACTGTTCAAATGGGAAGGGGAACAAGGGAGGGGGAAGGGAAAGGAACAGAGGGACGAGAAAAGAATAGAAGGGGAAAAATAGAAACAAAGCTTCTATAAATAAGGAGGGGAGGAGGAGTTGAAGGGAGG